>CAKOGP040002280.1:0-126588 GCA_933822405.4 Cylindrotheca closterium | reverse complement strand
AATTCAAATCTAACGGATAGAAGGCCGGCGAGCGGGTATGCCGGCGTGACGTTTTGAATCTCGGCGGGAAATGGAGATTGACTGGGAAAGGCCAGACGGTTCGGGTGACTCCTAAACTACCTAAAAATACTGCGCGGTAAAATGAATCAGAAGGCGGTCATGCGTTCGTGACTCGTGACGCGAGTGCCGAACAATTGGAGAGCGACGATTTTGAATTTGCGGTGTTTTTTTCTTCACTGACAACAATAATACCGCATTTCTATTACTGCTTAGCGACTGGGAAGTATCCGAACTGTCGAAGTGAATCTTTCAACCGCATGAAGATTGCAAGAGGTGATAGTCAAACAAATAAGCATCATGCCACAATCAAGTTTTGGCAAAGAAAGTCAAGATGATCATCATGAGGAGGAGCCAGCACCAGTGACGCTTCCATACGAGGCGCAGCTGCCAGCCCACCTGTCATATGAATCAGCAGCTGCCAGAGCTACCGGTAGGATATCATTGCTGCTGTCCTCTTCGCCATTCGCTCTCCTTCCACCAGCACACTTGTCAGTACCACCTTTTGGTCTCGCTTCGTTGTTAGCCAGTGATACTATATATCAGCACCGAGGACATCATGTTGAGCCTCCTTCCAATATTGCCGAAAAGCCATTTGTCGTCCAAAAGGCTGTTGTTGTAAATCAATACAAGGCAGACTACAGTCGTGAGAAAGAGCGGAGACAAATGCGACCGCCTGTTTTGCAAGTGGGAAACTACAAACGGTTTGAAACGTCCATTCCCAAGGATGCGGAGCTGGTCTTAATACCCACCCAACAGGATGTGGTCTTTGGCCGAGGCAAGGGCTCTCATGATCGCCCCGGAAACCTACGAATGCGAGCCATTATTCGTTCTCACAAGAATGAGTACGCGGAAGCTCGGAAATCCAAAAAGAGAGAGATTGCCGAACTAGTATACTCGGAAATCACCCAAGATGGGGCAAGATTTTTATACCAGAACCAAGAAAAAAACGCCTATGCCATTGTGACTCTGAATCTTGCGTTGCAAAAGTTGAGCAACACGTTACGGTGCCGCAAGAGTTGTATTTAAAAAATACATAAACAAACCACCATAGTATACACACCTCTTTTTACTATTACTTTTCTGTCTCTAGTAGTTCTAGATCATTGTTATCGGCAACCTCGGCCGCGGCACGAATTCGACGCTTGCGGCGATACACGCAGAATCCAACGATTATTGCCACTATGAGGACAGCTCCAGCAGCAATCCCAATGATAGCACCCAATCCCAATCCAGGAGCAGCGGTACACGAACAAGTTCCTCCTTCTTGCTCCCCAACCTGCTCCATTGCCATCATTCCCAAATCTTCATGAATCAGTCGATGGCAATGGACCATAAGTTTTCCAGTAAACTCTGTTGGAGAGTATCGAATGGTCCCATCCCCCATAACAACATCATGCCAATCTCCAATTTGATTGTATGCATCACGATTATTGTTGTATCCAGTTGTCAGTTGAAAGGGATACACATGTTGATGGTAGGGATGCTCATTGGCTTGCCCACCCATGACACGTTCCACAACGGCGCCCAAATAGGAAGTGTGCAACGTAAGCCCATACTCAAAGGCAATTCCATTTACCGTGTCAGTCCCATCGAATTCCGTGGTACAGCTGCAACCAGGACTCACGGTGGCTCCTCGCAAATCACTCAAATAGGCCGGGTAGGGTGGTTCCCAGGCTTCCAAGTCGGACGATTCCACTTCAACGTCAGTGGTCACAATGGTCGCCAAGGTTCCACCTTGTCCCGAAATGGAATAGTATGTGGACGGATCGCGGCATCTTACCATGATATCGGCACGACCTCCGGGTACAATGGGAGCCATGTCAATGGCACGGGGGTAATCTCGAATGTAAATTCCATCCTTGGCCAGCAATTGCATTTCACACCCGCCTTGTGCAACAATGCTAAAATCCAAATTCCCATTGCGCCACTGGGACCAAATGATGCGAAATCGAGTCCATTCTCCTGGATTGATGGAAATGGTTGGTTGCAAGGCACCATTGACCAAGGTAAATTCATTGGATGGTGCATTTCGGATGTTCGTTAGCTGGTCGTTGGATTGCTCTTGGATTCGATTCAGTTCATTGACATGAAAATATTGGGCCATAAACATGACCTCGGGGGCATTGGCAATTTGGTCTGGAAGAAAGTCTGGCGGGTCTTCCACAACAATGGCCGAAGCGGCACCAGCACCCACTTGCAAGCTTGTGGATCCATGTCGATGAGGATGCATCCAATGGGTTCCGGGCAAGTGCGAATCCGGTAGTGTAGTCATGTAATCATACGATTCTCCTGGTCCAACCACATGGGTGACATCGTCGGAAGGCAACTCTCCTATAGACATGTAGTATGTGAGTGATCATGATGAACTGACACATACAGTATCATGACAATAATAATATGAACAATATAAAAACTCACCTGACACATGGAGTCCATGAAAGTGAAGGTTGGTCTCGTCGGCTGCCGAGTAGGTATTGTGGACATAACCAAGCGCACCATTATTGTCAGTCAACAAATTCTGAAAGTTGATCTTTAGGGTATCTCCCGGTTGGATTCGAAGGGTTGCTCCCGGCAACTGGCCATTGAACAGCCGAGAGGTTATTTCAATGTTGCTATTGGGAATGGATACAGTAGCGGATTCCAGACTCCATGTCGTTGACAGAGTACCATTGGCACTTAATATTGTGGGTGGATTGATTGATGTCATATTGATGAACAACTGTTGTGGCAATATAGCTGGTGTTTGAGACAGCACAGCAATTTTCGACACGATTTTAAAAGATGATGGTGGCTATTCGCAATATTGACAATCTATAACTGTCGGTCTTAGGTATGGCTATTGAACGAATGAAGAAGAAATCGTTGGCGACCGCAGGTGTAATAATGATAATAGGTTGGTGCACCGCATCATATCATACCGGCACACCGGTAATATTATCTCATCCTGGGACGGCCGGGAAAATCAATATTTACTCCCAAGAATTGTATGCTAAATTTCTATTTCCCGGCCGTTCCTGGTATTTTTCAAATCAAAGCACTTTTTTGACTCACATGACATGATTTCACTAACAATACGGGGCATTCAAAAAACAATTTATTTTACCCCGGGGTACGGTACCGGTATATTCCCCCATTTATCTGGAAGCTTCGAGAAGTTCGAACACGTACATCACGACAAAAAGTCAAATGACAGCTCGAGCAGATTGATGATGAAAACCTCAAAAGATCTTGTTCGATAGACTTCATCTGTCCTCATTCATCCCATCATGAAAGATCTCATATAATAATTTCCAAGCAGCAAAGGCAGCGAATTAGAAATCAATCATGAAGATCTCGCCATCCTCCAAACTTGTCCTCAACTACCTTGAGATACCCAATGGCATTGGTGGTCGAGGTGGAGCTCTGCGCTTCTTCTTGTTATCCCAGGGTATCCCGTTTGAAGAAAAGCTGTTTGCCTTGGGCGAGGAATGGGAGACGGAAAAGAAGCGTCTGAAGGAAAGCGGTGAGAATCCTACGGCCAAAACTCCCGTGGTCTTTGTGGATGGCCAAACGCCACTTCCAGAGCACATTGCCACGGCCCGATTGCTGGCACAGGTCCATGGATGTGCCTCCACTGACGTCTACAAAAACTACATTCAAGACTTGGTGGCCGATGAATATCAAGGATTCCGTGATACCTGGGTCGATCAGGTATTTACTGCGACCGACGAAGAAAAGGCTGCCTACAAGAGTGAAGGCTTGCCCAACCGACTAGCACAGTTTGATGCCCTTTACTCTAAGTTCATGACTGATGATTTCTATTTGGGCGTCAGTGAAAAGACCAAGCAACCCTTGTGGGGAGACGCCGCCTGCTTTGGATTGGTCCGTGACCACATTGTGACTGGTATCATGGTCCGAGACGACCTAAAGAAGTACCCGAAGCTAGAGGCCATGTTCTCTGCCTATGAAAAGATCCCCGCCGTCGCACAGTGGATTGCTAGTAAAAATTAACATACAACAATCGACAAAACTGGTCTAAACATATTGCAGTACTGATTGTGGATGCGGTAGTCGGCGGTAGCTAGTACTAGTACGAAATGGAAGAGAGAATTTGGTTCATTCATTCTTGATGATAGGCGGGGTCTTCTTGACCATAGCAGAACAGCAAGACCTGAGTAAATCAGTAGCAAACCAAAGCACATATACTGTACTGTATATTATAAATTCTCTCAGTTAGATCCGACAATAGATGATGGCAAGAGTTCGGTCAGTCGTCAGTCAGTATTCACTCGCGCTCTCCTCCAACGCATTGACGCAAGCACAACGTCATGGGCCGGATTGATTTTTGATTGGTTCAACATCTACTCCTGTCCATCGTCCGATCTAGGGATTCCCGGTACTGACGTCACTTCCACAAATTTGCGAAATGGTTCGAGAAAGTTCGGCGAACGACCAGTTTACTTAAATAGAAGACTAACGAAGTTCTTTCAGCCGTTGATTTTTGGCATGGACGCATTGCTGTACTGCTGGAACGTACGGTATGTGCTGGAATTTTATAAGGCGAGAAGCGTACGGACGGCAGCAGGGTCATCCTGCAGAAAAAAAGGTTGTACGTGTTTGCTGGCGGTGCACTGCAATCAAAAGGTGTGAAGACTCTTAATTCCTTAGAACCTCTCAACACCATTACCAACACTGTCTTTTCAGCATATATCTATATAAGAACACTTCAGTTCATCCACTTAGTTCCGTAGAAAATAAAATCTCATCCGACTTGAGGAATCAAAAATGTCAACTTCAGGAGCACCTAAACCTTCCAACGCTGCCATCACTGCTGCAGCACACGGGGTGAGCAGCATCATCACATGGGTTATTCAAAAGAAAACGCCCACCAGCACTATTGGATTGACTTTTAGATCAAGAAATAAACGTGTGGTCATTGATAAAGTCCGAGGAAGAGCTTCCCGAAAGACTGATCTTGTGCCAGGTCTCAGAGTGCTAAAGGTGTGCGGACACGATGTCACAAGTGCTTCCGAATGCGTCAAATACATACACGCTGCACCAACTGGAGGTATTTTCATTGTCACGGAAGGAAAGCACCGTGCCGCTACTAAAAAGAGCAAGAAAGAAAAGGCTGGTATTTCCATTCAAAAGTGGCCCAATCAAAACTACGTTCAGATTGCTCGTGTGAACCCCGTTGGAATGTTCCGAGACTTGCAAGTTGGACAAGTTCTCTTCATTATCAATGGAAATAAGATCAATAATGTCATGCAAGCGCTTCGGTTGTTGCGAAAAAAGAGAAAGTTGCGAATCGTCACGGTGGACGTCAGAACCGCTGTTGATCCCTTTGACCTGATTGGGGAAAATGATAGTGGAAAGGATACTGAAGATACAGAACTAGGTGCCACCGAGGATGACGACGCTAAGGATGACGATGACAGCGAGGAGGAGAGAGCAGCTGTTGATGCCATTGATGACGATGATGATTCCGCAAAGTTCTCCAACTCGGATGCTGGGTCCACCATGTCTTCGTCCAACTGGGATGGACAATCGACTGGTGGGTCCACTGCAGCATCTCAATGGTCTTCTGTATACGGAGAAGAGAAAGGGAATCCAGAGGAAGAGGAAGATGGTATGCTTCCAACCGGATTCATGGATGACATGGCAAACGCTCTCATGCCAGGAGAAATCCAAATGGTCACCACCAAGGTGATCGCCTCGGTTATCAAACCAGCAAAGGACGTCAAGTTTGGAATCAAGTTCTCACTGAAATTTGACCAGCACTATGTTGAAAAGATTGACAAGGACGGTCTTTTCGCACATTGTAATGAACTATCCATCGGTCAAAGATTGGTTGGAGTCAAGGGTACAAACATCCGATCTGCATCAGTGGAAGATGCTCTCCGAGAAGCCAAGATTACAACTGGACGCATCACCCTGGAGACAACCGACGGTGACTTTGGTGATACTGATGAAGTAGCCAACAACTTGAAAGAAAGGCTCATAATTCACTTTGAGAAGCCCAGGGAAAAGGGACGACTTGGAGTTGGCTTCCAAAAGAAGCCAGACCATGAAGGTATTGGAATTGTCGGTATTTCCAAGGAGGGTTTCTTGGCCGAACTGAACATTCTAGCTGTTGGCGACCAAGTTATTGGTATCAACGGCCAACCATGCCCCGGAAGCACGGAAGAGCTCGTTTCACAAATAGTTGCCGCGGAAGGCATGTTCTCGTTGGAATTGAGCCCCGTCAGAAGAGACGTCGATTTCAAGGTCAAGAAACAAGAAAGAGAGCTCAAAGATCTCAAAAGAAAGGAGATCGAAGTCCTTGATCCAGAGCTTGGACCAGTTGTTATCGCTGCTGTTGAGAAGCCTGCCAGGGATTGCAAGGTTGGTATTTCTCTGCGCAAGTCCTTGAAGATTGATTCGATTTTGATTGCTGCCATTGCAGACGATGGTCTTTTGAAGGACAGTAACTTGCGAGTTGGCCAAAAGATTGTCTCCATCAACAACACTCCATGTCCCACCAACACTATCAGCGCCATCAAGCTCATCAAGGGAACTCCCCCTGGCCCACTTCGACTCGAGGCCTGCGAGGTGGACTGGAGTGCTACTCTTGCCAAGAACAACCCCAATCCAGAGGGTGAACCAGCTGCCGCCGCTCCAGCTGCACCAGCAGCAGCTCCCGCAGCAGAAGCTGCGAAACCAGAAGAACCTGCCAAGCCAGCAGAAGAACCCAAGGACGAGATGCAAGATATGCTTGACGACTTTGAAGCACAGCTTCAAAACGCATACAATGATCTCAACTTGGACTATGACTCCGCTGACAGTTCTGCTGTTGGGGACGATCAATCGTTTGCGACTGGCTTTGCTAGCACGTATATTGAACATGGGAAATAGATTGGGATTGTTTTCCTTCCAGACAATCGTGGTACTGGAGCAATAACAAAACAATAATAGAATTTGCAGTGCAATTCTCACAGAGTCATTAATATGAAACTTACAAAATATTAAATAAAATACAAATTCGTGGTGATTCGAAACTACCTACAGTACTGTAGTTTCCTCAGTTGACTGTTCAATCCATTTGCCAGTTTTCCTACCCAGACCCCATAGCGACATGAGACACCACTGTCATCGTCTGTCTGTCCATCCGTGCAACATGGTTTACTCGGCATTTTATTTTGAATTTCCAAGTTTTTCTTCTTTGACCCAACTCCTAATCGCTATACCGGTAGATAAACGACGACAGTGGTAAATGGCGCTGCGCAGTCCCTTGGCTCATGCCGTTGGATATGTTTGCATATTCTACCTGTTTCGACGTCTATGCGAGTTCAACGTTGAATACAATATGGAAGGCATGGTAGGATGCCATCATGCAGAGGATAGTTCACAACCACACTCCTACATTAATCAAAGTAGCACATTGCCATTCGATCATAATGCCGCAGCTCGGAATGCTACACATCTGATTATTGTCGCGGGTCATGCTGCGCTAATCTCACATCACTTGGGCGATGTTGGGGAAGACGAGGCAGATTGGTTTCTACTGGAATATCAAATTGGACAAGGTTTGCCTCAAGTGATCAAGGCGCATATTGAGGCCGCATTGGAAGAAGCTCAGAGTGATCCAGAGGGACTTGTCATTTTCTCTGGCGGACCAACCAGAACTGCAGTTGGACCAGAAGCGGAAGGTCCTAGTTACTTTCAAGCTGCTGAAGCGTAAGTGTTATTGTTCTGAAACATTCATTTTTCAGCGGTAAAATTCTGGTCTCACCAATTATTGTATGTGCAAACAAAATACTTGTTATTGCAGAATGAAACTGTGGCCTCAGGGCAGCAATGTCCGATCAAGAACAACCACTGAAGAGTTTGCATTGGATAGCTATCAGAATCTGTGAGTTTATTCTTTTGTGACTCGCAGTGCTATGTCGGCATTACTTTCACCAAACCAAACCAAACCGCTTACCATTGTGTTTATGCTCTTCATGTCGACTTTTCGATTCATTCATTCGTTGCCATGATGTACTCACCCATAATGTAGACTCTTTTCAATCTGCCGTTTCAAAGAAGTCACGGGGAGCTACCCGAAACATATTTCCATGATTTCGTTTTCCTTCAAACGACGACGGTTTGAAGAAGTCCACGCCCCAGCACTGCGGTGGCCTGCTGGGAAATTCACCTTTATCGGTGTCAATCCACCGACGTCCACCGGATTTGATTTGGAAAAGTCTAGCCAGGGAGAATTACTTAATTCGCTCAAGCCCTTTGAAGAGGATCCTTATGGATGTGGCGACGTCCTTCAAAAGAAACGAATTGAACGTAACCCATTCTACCGGACGGCTCCGTACCCATTGTCCTGTCCCGATCTAAAGCCACTATTAGATTGGTGCGGTCCGGACATTGTTCCTTTGGACCAGGTTCCTTGGAACAAAGATGGCGACCGATGATGGAGAAAGAAGAAGACTAGGCACCTTCGAAGCGGTGAACAAGTCACTAGGGCAGTTTGATGACAATGGTGCTACATTGGTTACCATGACGAACCATGGCCCAAAGCATGGCACTATGATTTCGAAGTAGTCATCTGAGGATATGGTCAAGAGGCTTTACCAATGACATGGTACAATGGAAATGGAATGGAGCCCATATGGCTCTCCTCTTTCATCCCATCACACAACGAACAAGATTCCTCACTAGAATCGGTTTCAGATTCACGCATTTACTACGATGGTTTCATCACCTATTGCTGGATTCTTGGTTATAGTTTTACAGTTAACACACAAAAGTCGGTTTCTCTTTTTAATCCTACACCGACTCGACTCTGGGAAAGACACATTTTAAAATAATAAGCAAACAGTAGTTCTAAAATCACATCAACGACATCACATGCAAAACATCCACTAAATACTTTTACTACTTACTGGTCCTTTGGCTTGTCAGAACTCATGGTATCCTTCTTTCCGTCTTGAATATCAATTTTTTCTTGCGTCTTGTCGGAAATTCCAAGCAACGACATGTCCTTTCGGAACGTGGGCAACCAAGTTTTTTGGAAGACTTCCTTGGTTTCATCCCATCCCTCTCGGAACCCAATAATTGGCTTGAAATCCAAGTCCTTTTCGGCGGCCGAAATATCAAACCACCTATGCATGGTCAAGACCAAGACGTTAAAGTAGCTCAATTTGAAAGTCTTGCCGAGCAAGGATCCAAGAAAATCGCAAATGTAGGCAAGTCCAAATAGCAACCAGGTGGGCAGATGGACCTTTTTCCAAATACTGGTAAATCCCATTGCCACAATGGCTTCGTCCAGAATTTCCCAAAAGATGAGGTATTGCTCGCCCTTGGGGTGGGTGGTACCGTCCGTGACAATGTAAAACTTGCCTAGGACCTTGGATTCGGGCTGAAGCGCACGCTCCGCAAGGATCAATCCGTGGCAGTAATTGTCCACGTGAGTAAAGCAAATTCTATTCTTTCCTTCTCCAAAGACACGGAGTTTACCATTCCCAGCCGCTTCCAACAAGTTGGGCAAGAACAGGTTATCCCGAGGACCGTAAACTTGATGAGGAGCCACAGCAATGGTCATGCATTTGGATTGATCCATTTTGAGCATTTCCACTTCCCCCATGGCCTTGGTTTCCGCATACGTTTGGAGGTATTTCTTGAGGGGAATTTGGGGCATTTGTTCTTCGGTGAGGCCATCCACATCTTCGCCAGTGAAACGAGTGGAAGGAGAGGAGGACATGACAATCTTCTTGACTCCGAATTCTTCACAGGCCTTCATAATGTTCAAGGTTCCTTCGTAGTTGACCTTGTAATAAAGCGGCTTTGGGTGAAAGGGCCCGACGGCAGCGGCATTGTGCCAGACACAGTCGGCGCCCTTGCAGACGTCGCGGACGGTTTCGAGATCCGTAATGGAACCAATGCGCCATTCAATCTTGGGATGCTTCCAAGCATTTTCGGGTGGAGGGACAATGTCGAGCGAAATGACCTTTTCAGCACCTCGTTCCACCAGCATTTCGACCAGCCTCAATCCGACGAAGCCAGTTCCACCAGTCACCACACAAACCTTGGGGACAGGTGGGTATTTCTGTTGAGTGGCAGCTTTGCTTTGGAGAGGAGTATTGGAGGGAGCTAATTCCGGCATGGCAAATATTATTCTTGGTGGGGGGATGGAAACAAAGAGAAATAGTACAAGGGACAAAAGGCGGGGAATAATGCCTTGTTCTTGTTTGGATTCTTCCTACCGGTACCGGGTATGCAGGTTGGTTGAAAATATATAAGATTCTTCTGGAAAGGTGCAATGCGCATGTCTCTTTTCATGCAAATTTCGCGCTGACGTACTGACTCGCGACTGATTCTTCTACGATATTTATAAAAGAAGAATTCGTAACTGCGATATAAGTTTTTGACTGCCATGATCATCCACAATAAGAGTGACCAACCGATGGATAGACGATTCAACTGCAATATAGGTATAAATTTGTAACTATTTGCTCCTGTCATTGTACTGCGAATACTACAGCTTAGTTGCAAGAACAAAATCTTTACGATGGTGGAGGAGCGAGTTTAGAAGTCACCAACAAACCAAGCCGATGAATGAATGGAATTTTGAAGTTTCATATCATCCGACACCACAGGACGTCAAGCAAGCGGTCAATCAAATGTATGCTGAAACTTTATCGTGGTAGCGTTAAATTGGGCATCCACGCACTTTGTGAGGATACAGTAGTCGAAGGGATCGTACTGAGATTTTAGTCGAAAGAGTCGAATTAGCACCTTGCGTTGCGATGGCGATGGCGATGCTCGATTGCTTTGATGGTCCTACCGGTACTGTAGGTAATCGGGAAGTCGATCTTCAGATATGAAGCCATGGGGTGAAAGTTGGGATAGTAAGACAGCAGCTGCTGGGATTTTACCTACCTGTCAAGTATTGATTCTATATTGCTGATCATACTACTTTTTATAGTATCTGGTAGTACGGTAATAGCTACTAGTCCTACGCTCATCATCTTCTCGTCCTCTTTCATGTAGCTAGTCTTGATCAATGATTTTGGTTTGGGACCGATCAAACTTTCGTGAATCGCTGGGACTCGATGGGTTTCGAGGAAGATCCACTGGTTTCGAAAAGAACTTTCGGATTGTAAAGCTTCCTTTGTCTCATATTGATTGTTGTGGAGCATGGCTCACGCGAGCTCGACACCACAGGAATATCCACACCTTTCCAAAGGAAGTTTCAAAAAGGCTGGATGGCGTGCTTCCTCGTTTGGAACTCTATGGTATCAATTATGCTAAACAGATCTATTTCGTCTTCTTTGGTGTTTCTCAGAAAGGGGCTTTTAGGAACATCTCTAGCGGATTCGCAACCTGGCTGGCGCGTTGGAAAGTTTCATTTCGCATCTTGGAACAAAATCATCACCCATCACTTTCCAGATACGACAAGTTCACAAAAAAATTCAAACTTGACACTTTCAACTTTGTTGCATAGATCGCCCTTTTTTTCTTTCGAAAGTCTAAAATCAAATCAAAACATAGCATAACAACCATGTCTGATCCCAAGCCAAAGAGAATCGTCGTCGTTGGAGCAGGTGCTTCTGCTCGAATCGTCATCAAGCTCCTAAAGAAGACTTCAGGTGACAACGTTGACATTACCGTCGTTCAGCCCAACACTTTTGCAAGTTTGCCCTTTTACCAAACCTTGGTCTTGACCGATCGCGAAACATTGGTTGGAAATTCTACATTTGCCGAAATTGAAGGTGTCAACAAGACTGTCTACGGAACCGCTGTCGGGTGCTCTGATGGACAAGTTGCCGTCCAACCTCTCGACAAATCCAAATCGGTCGAGACTGTCCCCTTTGATACCTTGGTATGTGCCACTGGATTTGCCTTTCCAGTGGTCTGTGAAACTCCAGGACAATCCCAAGCGGAACGACAAGCCGAAATTGATCAATACGCCAAGGTTCTCACCTCAGGCCAAAATGTAGTCGTCGGTGGAGGAGGCTCCGTTGGTGTTGAACTCGCAGCTGACATCTTGGAAAAGCTTCCAGCCGATAGCCGCAAGGGTAAGGTCACTTTAATTTGTTCCTCGCCCAAGCTATTGGCTAGCCAAGCCGACCGATATGGCGAAAAATGCAAGGAAGTCTTGGAAGAACTCGGTGCTGAAATCATTTTCAACGATCGTGTCAGTTCCCAGAATGATTCTATCGTCAGTGAAGGAGCGCCCATCACCTTGACTCTTAAGAGTGGCAAGACGCTCAGTTGCAATGCTTATGTTGCTGCCTATGCCAGAGGTGCCAACACTTCCTGGCTCACCACAGCCGCCCCAGGTGGCTCTCCCCTCCCAGAAGGTCTCCTCAATGAAAAGGGGCAAGTCATTGTCAATGAGTACATGCAAAGTGCAGCCTATGATAAGTTGTATGCCATGGCCGCAACATCTGATAGAGCTGAGCCATCACTGTTTCCCAATGTCGAGTCCCAAGCCGCAACAGTGACCAAGAACATTGTCAAGCCTAACAGTACCAAGCAAGCTCCCGGTGTCCCCAATGCCATGTACCAATTGGTTGGACATGATACCTTTGGCACAGCCATGCCCGAAAATACTCCTCTCCCACCAGTCTGCGCCACCTTGTGTTGCACATGGTGTGGATTTCCATGCAACATGCTCTGCCCTTGCTTTTGCCTCGGTGTTCTCTTTGGTCCATGCGACCCCATGGTCTGTGGCATGTGCTGTGCTCATCCCGAAGGAAAGGGTCTTGCCAATACCTTGAAGGGAACCAAAGATATGAAAATGATGGCCGCAAATGCCGGATACCACGTCAAGGGAAAGCCCGGATTTGGTGAAGAAATGGAACGTTCCTAAAGTTCTTGTTGGACCATTTGGAGGTGGAAGGAAAAAGGTACAGTGACGACGTGGTGAGGCATCGCCTTTCATCTCCATTCGTTCCGATATATATGTGTGAATGCAAGCTCCTTCCTTGTGATTTCTGAATGATAAAAGATATTAATAATATTATATTTTATACCATATATTAATACAACAATTGCCAATAATGTTATTGTCTCTGCATTATATATATACTCTTCATCTTTTTCAGGCACACAATGCGTGAACACTGGTCTTTCGCTTGATACGACGACGAAGACTGGGAGTCAATGAGAAAGACGATGCATCCCGTTTTTTGCTTTTCCATGATGTTTGATGGCCTTGTTCCTTTTCTGTCAAAAGGGAGGAAGAGAAACCAACACATGAAGTCCGCCGTATTGCCAATGCTGGGAGAAAAAGTCCCGCACGATTAGAACAGTCTTCGATATTTCCCAAAAAGGGAAGACCAAGACCGGACCCCGAAGGTCCCGCTGAATGACGACGCGGTGCCAAAGATGGTGCCAAAGATGGTAGCAAAGACGTTTGCTCTTCGTTCTCATAAGCGCTGTTGCCAAGGCGATCTAGGGAGGGAAAAGAGAGACCTGGGCGTGATGAGGTCGTGGGCATCAAATTTGCATCCACTCTGGCACAAGGATTCTTGCGAGGAAGCGGCGGTGGATTTAAAGACACTAGTGCCTCGTTGGTAGGCGTAGGGGATTGGTAAACATACGCCATGGTTGTAAATGGAGATGAGCAAGTTTGAAAGTGATTGCAGCAATATATGTATGCTGTTGATGATACGCGATGGGTGCAAAGTGTGTAAGCAGTTTTGGGGGTTTTCCGGGGAGAAGACAGAATACCTTGCGAAATTCTTTTTTATGAAAAGGCGACGAAGGACGCGCTCACGCACAACGAAAACTGTCGATGAGAACTGCCGCCGACGATCGAACTAGTCATGTTTCAGTTTTACACCGGATAGTAGGATGTGTAGGGTGTAGAGTATGTAACGTGTTGTGTGTTTATATATGTAGTTATCCTCCCCTATCTTCAACTTTTGTTCTAATGATGGCATTTGCTTCGCGCTATCGTTAACGTGAAAGTGGTTGCTCCCGCAAAACTTGCCATAGCATTCACTGCATAAAGGCTTCATGCGATCAGTGCTGCTGCATTCTTCTTGCCCACAGTCTTCTTTCGCTTGATACGACGAGGAAGAACGAGAGTTGATACAGTCCGCTTTGTGGATGTACTTGGTGTTTGATGGTATTGGCTCGTCTCTGAGGAGGGGTCCGAGAAGGGCTGAAAAAAGGAAGTCGTCCGTCTTGCCAATGCTGGATTGAAAAATACAGCAAACTCTTCGTTATTTTCTAGAATGGGAGAGAACATATAGGAACTTGGAGTTCCCACCGAATACTTTGGTTTCAAAGGCGGTAGTAAAGTTGCACGCTCTTTCTCTCCAGTACTGTGGCCGAGAAAAGCCCCCAACGAGGGAAAAGGAAGAACTGGGGCTGATGATGATGATGTCGGTATCGAATTTTCATCGGCTTCTGTGGTTGTGAAGAATAAAGGTTTCTTGGAAGGAGGAGCCGGCGGGTTCAAAGGCACTGTAGGCTCATTGTTGGCCATAGGAGAATTCAGAGCAAGATCCATGGTTGTTTGTGAGCAAAGTTGCAGTCTTTTGAGAACACAGTTGCAGTTGTTTGAACACAAGTTTCGTGATATCTTGTGGTCATGTCGAATCTTGATGAGACGTTGTGGGACCACGTGTTACGTTCGCGCCTGTCTTCCGTCTTTTTCCAGCAGCAGTATGAATAGAAAAGACATTAAGACCTCACATCAATCGAACTAGTCAATATTCCCAGGTTTTGATATCTTCCGAGTCGCCAATTTTACTTAGGACATTATCTTCCGTGTAACGGCTGACTTTTGTGTTACCACAAATTCTTTGACTCAAACAATCATTTTGTTGCTTTCACAAGATTAACACTTGACCACGACATATCACAACCAAAAAGTTTTAGAGAGGTCCAAATTCTTTCAACTGGAGGACAATAACAACGCCCAAAAATTGTACGACGACTAGCTGGTGAATTCTCCTCAACAAGATTCAATAAATCTTGCCTCTCATCGAATCATTATCCTATTGTTTTGACCAGACAGCAGCAGATTTCTGTTACTAGACTCTTTTCATCACTATTGAAAGCAACTGGTGAAGGCACAACAGAAGCCAGGATGACAGATACCCAAGTACGAAAACAAGTGAGTGCTACGCATATTGATCAGCAGCTGCGAACTTCTAGTAGTCCATCGTTTGGCAATGACGAGATGCACTTGGACAACAACGGCGAGGTCTTGAAGACTACTACAAACTCTGCTCGATCCGAAAAGACTCTGTCTATCGAGGAAGACGAAGCCCAAGTGGCGCAATCCAAGAGCTCGTTGCCACTGGACAAGAACGAGCTGACGCCAAATACCACAAGCTCGACCAAAAGTCTCAAAGAAACCCCAAAGTCGGAAGGTGATGCTCCACCTATTATTGATCTAACTCATTATGAAGATGAAAAAGTCGTGACAGTCGACGAGAACGATGGAGAGAAGGCAAACGAGATTGACCGACAAAAGGATGACGAAGAAGTTGATGAAAAGATGACAGAATCTACTCCATCCTCAAAGGCCAAGAATACAAGCGACTCAAGCCAGAAGTCAAAACGAAAGAGCAAAAGGGCAAGTAGCACAAAAAGGAAATCCAAAGTCAAAACCCAAAAGTCGGAGGAAGAAACGGGCAATCAGGAAACGAGCTCCAAGAAGAGACTTTCCAAGACGAAAAGCGTATCCAACACTATTGGATCCGCCGATGGTGGATCTTCGAAACGTACTACATCCAAATCGAAATCTTCCACCAAGCCGCGTGAGGAACCTTCAAAGTTCGAGAAAACACCCCCGACTGTGCCTGCCACACCTACAAAAAAGCAAAATGGTGTTGTCAGACAATCAACGTCTACGCCAAACAAGAAAGATTCAAATGCCAACGATTTTCAGAAGCGAAAGGAGGCAAAGGAAAAGAGAGCTGATGACTTGCGGAACTACTTGGGCACTGTTGGAGACACGCTTATGGTTGAACCAAGATCTGATGATTCAGTCTCCTACCTTACAATGCCACCGGCACTCGAAGCCAACGGTGGTGACCATGACAGCGATTTGAATAAACTTCCGAAATCTCAAGTTCCTCCACAAACTGTGAACCCAATGATTAAGATGGGAGACGACGGAGAGTGCGAACCAGACCGAAGGCTCAGTTATGATTTGGAGGCTCTTATGCGTCACAAAGTACCAACGAAGTCAAGAAATAGCAAGTGGGAAAATGTTTCCGTCATAACCGATGACGTCGAGACAGTACTTGGGGAGGATGACAACGCCGAAGTTGTCAACCTGCAAAGCCACGACGACGTCAAACTGGGTGATGAGAGCGGCAACATGGAGTTCGCGGATATTGATTTGGAACAAACATCCAAGGAGGTAGCCACAGCTGTCGATTGCAAACTTGCGACCAAAACTACTGTTGTGTCGATTCTGGAGGACCTGCAGTCCCTGATGATCAGAAAACCCATCACGGCATCTGTGGTTTTTGTTTTTCTGGTTGCAGCCCTAGTAGTCTTGGGAATGGCGCTTATGCAATAGTAATGAGCACTGTCAACCAATTGCTACGAATAAAATATATGAAATTGTATATGAAAATGATATCTTACAATGATGTTATATTACTGTGTCGCGATCCGCAACATCATCTATGAAATCGAAAGTCGTCGTGCCAAGATCTAGCTTGTTGCGGCAAAGGTAGGCATAGAGCATTACGCTAGATGAACCTTAGACCTTGTAGATCGAACAATGAATGTGTCAAAAACTTGACTGATCAGAGTTCCAACTATGATGTATGTAGCAGCCAGTTGTGCTAGAAATCTTTTATGAAGCCGCTTCGACTTTGCTTCAACAATCAATTGTTTCCTGGGCTTTATTGCGCCGCATTCGAGTCACCAAGTTGCTAATGCTTCGAATGCCACGACTACTTCCACTTGATCTTGCACTAGCTTTCGGCGCATCTTGCTCGGTTGGTTCTGTTCCTCCCTCTTTTTCATCTCTATACATATCAGCTTTCTTGTTGCGGCTTGACTTATTCGTTTTCACAAGAGACTTCTTCTTCCTTGGAGCTCGACCAACACCATTCGCACTTTCACTCGATTCATCTTTCTCCTTTGACAAAAGTTGCTCCCGTCGCTCTTTGGCACGTGCTAGACTTTTTGCTGCATCCTCATCTGCACCTTTGTTCTTCTTCAGGCGTTGTCTCGGGGAGGGCGAAAGCGTATTTTTCCTGCCCCCTCGTCTCGCTTTGCGACCTCCTTTCTCATCATTTGAATGGGCGGTAGTACGATCAAGATCCAGCTGATCGTCTGCTGTAGAATGAGGGTCCATCGAATTTAGATGCCCTGATGAATCCATGTATACATATCTCGATGAATGGCGCGAGCTCCGTCTTGATGACGAGTCTAACACTTCTCTATCTTCCATTTCATCACCACTTCCAGAAAGGTCGGGCACCATTGGAAAGGAACCCCCGCTATATTGTGATGATTGCGTATGAGAAGTCATCGAAACGCGACTCTTCGGACCGACTGGAGCAGTCTTGGGGACAAATGACGGTCGGCTGGCTTTGCGACCTTTTACTAGACGAGGACCGGGCGATCCCTCTGGCTGTTCGTACTGCTTAGAAGAACGCATGCTCGATGGAGAGACTGATCTACCACGGATATTGGAATAGCTTGGGAAAGCCTGTCGCGTTGCAGGTGCAGAGTCGGTTGTTGGTACTTCTCCTCCCAAAGTTCGTCTAGAGCGCATTGATCCACCAGAATTGCGGGCATCCGTTGTTGGTACTTCTCCTCCCAAAGTTCTTCTGGAGCGCATTGATCCACCAGAATTGCGGGCATGGCGTTTCCTAAGCTGCAGACCCGTAGGCGAAGGTTCATCACCACGAATACTTGTAGTCCTTTCCGTACGAACACTTGTGGACCTTTGAGGATTCGTCGAATGACCGGAAGTCCGCATGGTTCGCATTGACCGCATGGATCTCCTGTTATACATCGATTGTGGGGAGGAAGGAGCCTCCCCACCGGCTTTGAAAAGACGACCTAGGCTACGTCGCGCCCCAGCATTGGGATCCGTTTGTGGTATTCCATGGCCGACCGACTGTTTTTGGACATCAGCTGCTGATGGAGAAGAGATCTCGTCGACATCGTCAAGAGTTGACGACGACTGGGGTTTCCGAACCTTAAAACTTGACGGCGAATGTGAACGGCCATTATTGAAAAGACGACCGATGCTGTGTTGGCTCCGAGTCGAACGATCCGTTGCTGGTGCCTCAGAAAAATTTCTTGGAGTGTCCGAAGGAGAGGAAACATCTCTGACATCTCGAGCCGCTGGCGGCATGTGCATACTTGACGAAAGCGAATGCCCGGAGCCACGTCCGATGAAAAGGCGACCCAGGCTGCCGCTTCGTTGTTTCCTTGTGGAACGGTCGGTATCTGCAACAGCATGATCTGTCTCATTCAATTCTTTCTCTTGTTTTGACTTCCTACCTCGTATTGATCTCTTACTGGAATAAATGCTTGATGGCGAATCTGTTGTTCGGCTGCTGTTGAAAATACTACCCAGGCTGCCGCTCCGTTTGTTCCTTGTGGAACGTTCGGTATCTGCCACAGCATGATCCGTGTGATTCAATTCTTCTTTCTCTTGTTTTGAATCCCGCAAGGCTTTCTTGTTAGCGTGGGTGCGTGTTGGCGACTCTGCTCTTCCTCGGCCGTTGAAAAGGCGACCCAAGCTACTGCCCCGGTGTCTCCTTGTGGAACGGTCGGTATCCATCACAGCATGATCCGTTTCATCCCCAGTGTCCACTTCTTCTTTTCGTTGCTTTGAATTTCGTTTGGGCGATTTATTGGAGTTCCTGCTCGTTTGCGATTCAGGTTTATCACTGTCGCGTCCAACAGCATGCATAAACCGAGACATCGAACGTCGTTTCCCAGCTGCCGGAGCCGTTAAGGGCGCTTGGGACATGGACTTCGTTTTGACAGTAGGAGGGGTTGCAGGAGGAGTAGGGGCAGAGACATATATACCAAGCGATGGGTTGGAAAACATTTTCTTCTGAAGCTTCCCTGGCGATTTCCCTGGTGAAGGGGTCACATTTCGCGAACTCATAAAACGAGGCAGTGTGCGTCGCTTTGCTGCGTTGGGATCTGTGTCCGGTACCACCGGCAGCGACCGCCCAGATCTCCTCGAGTTCTCCCGCTGTTCCAGAGAGCGCCTAGGAAAGGCAGAGGGAGAACCATTTAGATCTCCATCCACGGGTTCCGTCACTCCGGGGCTTGTCGGAACAACAGTATTCGACTGGAACAAAGGATGCCGAAAAAATCGCTCTGAATGAGTTTTGATATAAGACGGACTCTTACTCTTCCCTTCACCATCCATTGATACAAGACCTTTTTTGGTTCTTCGTTTTGGTGTCTTGTCAGTATCATCAACGTCATGTTGGTCATTAAGGGCAACATATTTCTGATCCATATCCAAATCTTCTTCGTCCGTGGTAATATCATCCACAATCTTGTCGCCGTCACTTTTCCTTTTCGACTTGCTACCTCGTTTCTTCTCCTTACTTTTGCGCTTCTTTTTGGGTTTTGTTCCTGTCGCCCGTTTCTTTTTCGTCTTAACTTTGGGGGTAGCATCATCATCTGCATCTGCAGTATTTGCATCTGCGTCTGGGTTTTCGGGCCGTCGTTTCTTTATCTTTTTCTTCAATTTTTTCTTTTTCTTCTTTGGTGGAATTTCTGGTTTGCTTGCCTTATTGTTCGCCCTTGGCGTTGCAGCTTCCGATACTTCCTGAGACACCTGTTTCTTAATCTTTCTTGATTTTTTGTTTTCCTCTACAATCTTGGGAGAGCTCGTTGTCGTCAGCTGAGCTTCCGACAATTCCTTGCGCTCGGCCATGGCTGTCTTTGCCACGTCTAGTTCCTTTTCGGTATCGCTTTCCCACTCACTGCTAAAGTCAGACGTCTTTGAAGCTTCTTCTCCTTTTGTCTTTCCGACACGAAAGGATTCCTTAATATCACCTGCCACAGATTTTTCTTCAATGTCAACGTCTTGCAAGACATCTTTCTGAATATTCTGAAGACGTTCCAAGCATCGAATCAATTCCTCCTTGGAAAGTTCATCCCCCTCGGCAACAGCCTTCTGTTTCAATTCATTCAGCTCATCCCTCAATAACGTCAATCGGCTCACATCAAAATCCACATCAAGAGTCGTCAGGCCGGAGACTACACTGTTAGAATCGGGAAAGGAAATCACCGGAAAGGATCCATCGTCATCGGAATCCTCATCAGTATCCCCATCATCGTCCATTTCATCGTCCTCGTCTTCTTCATAAGAAATGGAAGAAGCTTCTTCCATGTCTGAGGATTCCTCTGAATCTCCTAAAGATTCAAATATTGTGCTGGCTGACGATGATGATGCTGTGGCTTGCCCTAAGGAACGCCTGGATTCTCCTGCCGTCCAGGAACTAGTACTGGAATCTGACGAGGAGGATGAATATTCACCATCGATTCGGCGTTTCGACCGGTTGGACCGATTGGAATTGGATCGATGAGAGCCCCTCCTCGACTGAGATCGATGAGACCCACGTCTCGATTGGGATCTCTTGGAGAAAGAGCCACTCCGTTGCACGGATTCTCTTGAAAAAGAGCCACTCCGATGTAAGGATTCCCTCCGGGAAGAGGATCCCCTCCCGCTGAACTCCCGACTGGACGGTTCCTCCACCGCGCTTATATGAGATACACGCCTCGTTTGAGATCGATGGGATTCCCGTCTCGATGGCGATCGTCTAGAAAAGGACTCATTCCTTTCTGGCGGTGGTGGCTTTGGGGGCTCTTCCACCAGGACAGTGGGCAAAGTGACCCCGCTTACTGTGGTTTCATCGCCACTGTGCTGACTATTGTGGGTTGTGCCGTAACCACCGCTGGGACCAGAAATTGACGACGCTGTATAGCTGTTTGATCCTGCGCTCTTTGTTTCGGTCGCATGATTCATTGGTAATATGGCGCTGCCTGCCATTGCCAGGCTTCGTGGTGCTACTGTTTGATATGATAAAGAGGATACGATACGGTACCGTTAACGCTTCATCTTCAGGCGCAGTTCCTCCCCGTTTCGCAATCTGGATCTGGCCCTACGTGAGAGTTTGTCTGTCGTCGGTTGTCGAAGCGACCCTTGAAGTTGGCTCAGACAAAGTTACTTAACGAAATGAATACCAAACCAATGTCGCATGTGTTGTAACGGTTCTCACACATTTAACAATACAGAATATCATGTTTTTGACGAAAAAATGATTTCGGTCGCGTGCACAAACGCTTTCTTGGGATTGTGTTTCGCTATTTAGTTTCTGATGACTACAAAATATCAATTACATCTTTATTGTTGTCAATACCAATGAAACACACAGAAAATGCATATGATAGCAACCATGCCCCAATTTTTACTGTTACCAATCAACCATTTCAACGTTGATCAACGAATATCGTAAAATCATGTGCAAAAGCGATGATAACAGCTCCAGGACAATCAGGACAGAGATGAATCTGGTGAACGAAGAGGAGAAGGACGACGACCACAACGAAAGAATTGATGATTTTCCTTCAACCTTACACAATGAAATGATGGAGGGCTACTACCCATACAATGGAATCATAAGTTTCAAACCCGTGCCACATGCGGATCCGCAAGAAGAGTCTTCCGGTTGTATCAAGCGCCCTTCGCCTGAACCCGCCGCCTTTGGTGAACCTGTCATCTGGGCACTCTTTGTGCAATCTTTTGCAGTCGTGTTTGGGATTCTGGCAGGCATCTTTGCAGAGCTTTCGAATGACAGTAGTAGCCTACAGGAACGAGAGAATGCGATTTTCTATGCCCAAATGCTGGGAGGTACGAGCATTGCACTTTCAACGATTGCGATTCGATTGCTTGCCAGAGTTGCACGAGAACATCAATTCAAACGACTGTCACGTGGGAGACCCATGTATCGAAAGGCTACATGGATCTCGTTAGTATTCGGGATTGTCTATTGTTTAGGTTATGGCGAGTTTTCTTTGTGAAGACAATCATACGACACAAGGTTGGGTGTACATTGCAGTTCCACTCAACCTTCTTCCATTCATCTTGATGATGATCCATTCTGAGGCCGCTCGCAAACATTGACAAGATCCAGACCCTAAAACATATCATACACAACAGGTTTGTATTTTTCTGTCTTTACAGTTCGTACTCCAAATTTTAAGATCCAATCGTTTCAAAACGAAAAACGTGAGATGGTTGGTCATGATCTCCGTGAAACATTTAAAGGTCGTGAAGTCGGCGTGTGTCTTGGCGTTAAATACCATACTTCGCCTGCCATACTCACGACTCCAGGATGTATTTTTTTCAGAATCCGCAATAACATTCAAATGTTATTGCGGATCCTCTCCTGAACCTTACTGTGTTTGATAACAAGATAGCTCCGTATTGTGTCTTTTGACCTTCTCACCACCACTACCACGGGAAACTTGCGCTTTTTAATCACGCACAACTACGACGGGACGATAGCATGTCGAATCAACAAGGGCTTCCAAAATCGTCGACAATCACAGAAGTTCCAAATGCTGATGGTACTGTCACTCGGACCGTTTTCAATCAGTACAAGGATGGAACAAGCAGGACGGCCAAGGAGGTAGTACCCGGATCACCAGATACAGCCCCCCAACTGGTCCAAGCTTTGCCCGTGAATCCTTCACCGTCCGCGCCATCCTGGTTGTATGCCACCGACGTGGAAGGACAACAACAACAACCCTATCCAGCATCGGCACCATATCCTCCCGGTGCTACAGCTCCAATTATGATTGCCGACGCTCAGCAGCCAACATCACCACCATATCGCTTGAAAAAGGCCCCACCTGTACCTTCCAACATCTTGACCAGAATATCCATTACCTTTGTGGTTCTGGGCACAGCCTTTGGCATTTCTTCTGGCGTGTACACCTATTTGTCGCAAACAAAAGACAACGAAGACGACAAAGAAGATGGCGAAAATGGTCAGTTGGCAGGAGCAGTTGCAGTCTTTCTCTTTTTGTTAGCAACCCCATTCATGTTTTTCAGTGGCAAACTGTATCGAATGAAACGGGATTCCAAAGGTCGTCCCGGTTTTGTCATGGCGTCCTGGATCATTTATGGGTTTGCCTTGGCATATGCGGGCGGATTACTATTCCTTGGGAATGAAGTGGAGGACTATGTTCGTCCCATGTGGGTGTATGCTGCTGTAGGGTTTAACCTGATTCCGTTTTTGTTCATGATGATTCATGCAGAAGCTGCACGAACGAAATAACGATGCAATGTCTGTGATGTTCAGTATGGTACATTGTATCATAGGCCGATATTTTAAATTGAAGTTAATAGGGTTAGGGTTATAGGGATTGTTTGCTTTCACTTTATCTTGCCGACTAGTGATGAGACTTCGACAATGAGTGGCCGTCGCCAAGATTGGTCAAGTATTGCTTTCTTCGAGAATTGGCTCGGTCCAGCTTTACAATAAGACCCCGATCCGCGAATTTCCCACCCTTTCCACCCAAATTTTGGCATTTTCCAAAAAAATAGCACCATAGAGATCCAAAATGGTCATTTTGAGAAGACGTCGCATAACGACGCCGATTGGACAGATAGAAGCGCATTGGGCTGAGGATATCAGCCCTATGCTTGAAACTAATTCGCGCCAATTTTTGACTGAGGGAGGATGAAATTCATGACTCGTCATCATCATTCACGATGGCAACGCGACGTGGAAAGAGGAACGCCAAGGAGACACCTCCACGGTCCCATCACAAGAAGAAAAGAGTGTACCTTTGTACCCATGCAAGTGGAAAGCAGTGGTGTACGGCCTGTGACTCGTGTAAACGTTGTAAAGCTCCTCCTCGGCCAGATTTGCCAAACGACAAACAATGCCAAGCCCACACTGTTGCTACATCTACAAGAATCAGGAAGAAATCAATCAACGGCCTCGAATACTGCATGCCTACTGTCACACCACACAAAAGCGGCCGCCCAAAAAGGACAACCTACGATGACACCGTCGGGAAAATCCAACAGACCACAGCAGAAGACGCTCAAGTCGAAGCTGACGAAAAACTCCAAGCTGAATTGACGGCAATCAAGAGCGAAATGAAGGTGGAGAATGCCAAAACGGTCCAATGTATCAGAGAAGAATCAGAGGCGGAGGCTCTGAAATTATTGATCCAGACAAATGGCAAAGACGTGGAGCTTCCTGCCGAATTTTTCATTGAATCATTGAAGCTCAGAGCAGAGATTTTGAGGATTTGATCCGTGGAAGAGAGAATGAAAAGAGGGAGGCGGAAGAGGTCGAACATCAGCTGATTGTTATGTTGGAGAGCTACCTTTGTATCCGAGTTGCTGTGGCAGTTGATGACAACAAGCCGGCTGTTGGTCGAGTGGTGGATGTTAACCTCGTGAAAGAAGATGGCAAAACCGTCAACACTGCGAACTATATTGTCGAGTTTGATGGCGAGGTTTACTTCGAAGGCAACCGGACGGATCGCGTAGAACTGAACCAAGAACAGGTGTTGTATGCGATGGACTTCATGAAAGAAATTGAATCTTTTGAAGATGATGTTGACGAGGACGGCGAAGACGGTGCTTGTGTGCCGGTGAGTAGAGACTGGGATGAATTGGAAGAATATGTAGGCAACGTTGCGTAGGCTTGGTAATAGATCCAATGAATTACATTCCTTTTTGTAGGCTAAGCAGTGCAGTAGCAAGATTAAAATCCCATTCTGCTTCTGCTTTCAAGCAACGTGAATTTGATGTGGTTTTGGAAAAAACAGAAATCTCGGATGTTTTTGGGTTCCATTTTGGTTCCACGCAAAAATTCAACGAGGCGCCTGGTACTTTAGCAAGAATTTGCGCGCGAACCAGTATTTTCCGTACGTAATCAGACGTCTAACTCTTCGCGCACCTCTATGCGCCCTTCAGTTGAGATCGTCTTCAATCACATCAATTCTTCTTTCCACCAACAATGGTATGCCTTCAGGCCGAGGAAATCACCACCCTCGGGAGGAAAACTCTTGCATTTTGGAAGCGGCCTTTGTCGTGACCGTATCTATCTTGTTTGTATGAGGTGAAATGGACGAGTTTGTTCCTTTCACCTCTGAAATGACTGCAAAAGACACATAAACGAGGTCTGAAATTCGGTTTTTGCATGGATTTGGGACCCCACGCAGTCGCAAGGCAGTAAAGATGTCAAATTTTCTTCGGAAGTTGCTTATTATGTTATAGGAAAGACGGTGGTATCATTTGATGTGCGGTATCTGGGCTCCTACAGGACGATTTTCACACGACAATATTGAGTTGGGAATTCGTCCATCACAATGGGTAGCCGGTGTGGGCGCCCAGAGAAGTAAAAACTGAATAACATGTTATGGCAAGCATGTTTGATAGATGGACTATGGCTGGAGCGGCGATTCACTATTCCTTTCGCCTCCATTACACTACAATCTACCAAAATTCGCCAAACATGTTCTGTTGGGTTGCTTAATCTGGTCAGCAGAAGGTCAAGAGGGCAAGGCCTCATATGCAACATGTGCTGGAAAGCTTCGCAGTGACCATACCTACTCGGAGATCCATTCGGTTGCTTTTTCTATGGAATATTGGCTGAGATTTTTGAATCCGAATGTTTGCTGCTGTCGTGTCACCTGTCATCATGAGGGTCGGTGTGGCCGCCCTGGAGACAACTATACATTCAACAATACACCAGAAGGTCCCTTGGATACCTATTGTTTCTATTTTCTGGTTTCTTTACATTTTTTCGGCCTAGATCAAGAATGATCTAACAAAAATGGGAAGAGTTTTCAGTGAAATTCGGTCCAAAATGGGAAATGGTATTGGTGTGGACCGAATTTCCTCAGAATTCTTCATTCCAACATACAGTTGTCGTCCATGGGTATGTATGATGAGATTGGGGGGCTTGGAATGGGTGATTTCTACGTGCAAGCGATTCAATGGCAATCACCCTGCTACAGTGGTCAATCCAGGTTTATGAAACTTGGTGTCAGGAATCCTTCTCAGTCGCCGAGTCAGTACCCAGACACCATGGCACTAAGTTCAAAGTTGTCCAAATACCAACTAGTATCGACTTTGGGCGGTGTTTTGGAGTGCTGCGCCGGTAAATAGATTCTAGGCTAGCTTATTTTTTTCTCTCTTTCCTAAGGTTTCTCTTTGACTTGGTCGAATTTCCTTCCCTGTGATCGAATCTAGCCACTTTCGCAATTTAGAGTATGCAGAGGTCTAGTTTAGGTATATATTTATAATATCGCCGGGAAATTTATCTAAAAATGTAATCGCAACAAGGTCGTATGGTAGGAGATCGCCCTCTTACCTCTTGTTTTTCGTTTTGGTAATCACACGAGTCAAAATCGGAATTGACTCAATCGACTTACTAATTGACTCAATCGACTTGATAACGGTTTCTTTTTTAGCCGTTACACAAATGTTGTTTTCTGTAGTGAAGCCCCTCTACGACCTCCTAGCAACTTGGAATTTTTTACAAGGAATGGGCAAACTATTCTCTAGCGACCTGAAAAGGTTCTAGGTCCATAGCTGCTTTTTGAAATTTTTACTTTGTCACCAGAATTCCAAATTCCTGCCACATTTTGGGTTGGGAATTCGCGGATCGGGGTCTTAAAATTGAGAGCATCAGAAGCTGAGCATGAATCTTTCTCGAGATGTCTCATACTGGAGTTGCGGGCCCAACGTGTCGAGAACCCGCCCACAGATGACGGTATTGGTTGCAATCCTCCATGGTCGCTAGCTGATCCAAGACTGTTATTGGTGCAAGTTGTTGAACGAATCTTACGAGAGCTTCCCCCTGATCGCCTGGATCGTTCCAATACCCCATGGTCGCTAGCTGATCCAAGACTATCATTGGTACACGCCGTGGAACGAACGTTACGGGAGCTTCCTCCTGATTGCCTGAAAATTGGCGAGCAAAACTCGGAACGGTCCGAACAGTCAGTCTCCCAACGTTGTGATAAGACTGATGTTGTATGGTTTGGTAGTGACTTTCTTGTGTTTCCAATCCGTGGAGTGGAGTCTTGCATGTCATCTACTCGCATACCCAGCGACTTCTTGTTTCCGACCAGAGGAGTGGGAAGGGAGTCTTGCATGTCCTGCGAGGTAACCAGTTTTTGCATAGGATGGACGCTAGAAGTGTCAACCAGCGATTCACCAAAATCTTCTTCTTCGAAGGAGTAGGTAGAACTATCTTCACTCGCCGAGTCCATCGTTTCCCGACAAGTCGATCGTGAATTTTTCAGGTTGTCTTCTTCCACGACAAGCTCCTCTTCGACCTTCAGAAGTCTCTCAACATATTTGATTAGATCCGATACGGGCATTTCATCACCTTTGCTAGCCACTTTGCTTTGAAGTGACGCAATCTCGTTTCGGAGGCGCCGCACATCGGCTTCGTTTACATCAGTCAAATCTGACATGCCACTTATTTGAGAGAAGAAGGTACTGATTGAAGATTGGAGTGCATCAGAATTACTACCGACCGCTGGTGAAAGGATTGATTCGAAAGACAACGTCGCAAACGATGCGTCTTCTTTGTCTGAGGAGTCTTCTTGCAGACTCGAAAGAAGGTGCACTTCACAATCTATCGAGGTATCTTTGGACTTTCCCACTAGCATTTTTGTGCGGTGCATCGAGGGTATTGTATACAACTGGATTTATTGGCGTTGCAATGGTGATAATAGCGGCAAGAGTGGGTATATTTGCCGGCGTTGGCTCTTCTTGAAATGGCGTTGATGATGAGTTCTTTCAATGTGTGACAATAAAGTTTGGTTTTAAAATCAGGTCAACAAATATTTTAAGAATATTCTATCATACACTTAATTACAGCAAAGGGCTTATTCTGCCGGTTGCTTTGGCATAAATGTTGTGCGATTGCGTTTAAGGAGGATTTTCCGATTCGTGGGATATATGTAAAACTTATAAGATGGTGGCGCTTTATCCAAGAAATTCCGTTGCAAACAAAATATTTTGTCCCACCCAATGAGGCTATTCTATTACTGAACCTGCTGGTACCATACGGTACGTACATCATGCAGAACCACACAACACACCAGTTCAACAGCGCTGGCATCCAACAATCTTGGGAGTCGACATTGATATATATATATCATATATAATGCAGTAAGGGTACCCTTTTAAGAGAGTATTGTGCGATAGCGCAAAATATCTTGTTCCCTCTTATTAAAAAAAGGCATGAAATGGTACGGGTGACAGACGGACCGTGCAATTTGTGTCTCGTCAAAATTTGTCTCTTTTAAAAAGGGGGTGTTTTTCTTTGAAAAAAAACTCGTAACAGGGTACTGTGCTGTGTTCTACAAACAAAACGCTAATTCGAACAAGACATCGCACAATTCGGCGACTTCTCCAAAAGTAACAGGTACAAAGGGCACTCCCTCTCTCCGCTTATTCGAGTCTCCTCTGAAGGAGCGATAAAGTACCACAAGAAGCGAAAGACGATTTTGGATGAATTGAAACTCGCACCCTTATATATCTTATGGTAGCGACCCAAAAGAACCTCAAGTAAAGACAGAGTTTGTTGTTTGGTATCCGAACGTAGCAGTGGGCAGTGTACTCGTACCTTTTACCTACGTCGTTCGGCAGGGACTCGTGCATCCAGCACCCGACCCAATCATCCATGATTCCAACGAACCATAGAAGGATATTGCAACATGTAATGTGGCATTAACCTTGTTGTCGACTATACAAAATTAGGGAAAACGGACCTTGTCGCTATTGCTTCTTCTCTACCATCGGATGTCTACTAGCGATGCTGCTACCTACTGTAGGCATCCAAGATATCAACCTTTCTACTTCGATTCAATACGTACCAGTACCATTCCGATGTTCGGACTTACTTTCTTGTGCTGGATGATGCTTGTGAGCCGCAATGTCATCAATGGGTATAATGCTGATCTTGAGCAGATTTTCACATGCTTTGTCAACAACACGTTTTGGCCAATCCTAGTGAAAATGCCACCAAACACTTATATCCCGAACTTTGGCCGATTTAGATGTACCACCACGCATGCTGTTTCGCCGATGTTACCACTCTGTAAAATGATCACTCCTCCAACTTCAATTTCTTCTATTCGTACTTTTATAGCAGCTGTCGTAAGTTTCAGCCCAGGTCGGTGGCTACAGATGACACTGACAAATACCCAACACGATCCCACGACTACAAAAATGCCGAAACATTTCTCACAAAAGATTTGCACAAACCAAACAAAAACAAAAATCATGAACAGCAAACAATCTAAAGTCCTCATTCGCCAGTACACGAGAAACGATTATGAGACTCGTTTCCTTTTGCAAAGTAAGAATCATTCGCCCAATCGAATCAATACCCAGGTGAACTCCCGAGTAGTGCAATGGTTGGGTGGAGAGGAATCATTCGATTTCTTGTCCATTTACTTTGCTGGACTCGTTGCCGATGATGATGTCCTTGCAAAAGTTTACAGCGGCTTGAACGCGAAAGCCTTGGTGAAAATGCAAAAGGAACTCTTATGGTTGGTTTTGGACGATGGTCTGCAGGAATTGGTGAGCAGCAGCACCAGTGGATCCACCAGGCAGGCTGCATGCAAGCGAACGATCCTTCAAAATCATGTCCGATTGGGATTGATGGAACGAGACGAGTATTTTGATCGATTATTCTACCATCTGACCTATGCTTTGGCGGCTTGTCAAATTACTACCAATGAGAGTACTATTTTCAATATCCAACACCGATTCGCAGCCATCCGGCCACTCCTCCTGGAGATGATGATCACTCAGCACGACTACCAGGAACAACAACAACAACAACAACACGTTCTGGAAGGAATCCAAACGAAGCGCATGAAATCAAATCGATTTCCCTCTCTCGGCAAGTTATTTGGCAGTAATAAGAAATCAAAAGTCCAATGCTTGGAAGAGCTACAACCGGGGACATGTTGTCCAGCCGTGACGGCAACTGCCTAGCTAAAAGTATTGCACATAGTACATGTAGAACTTATAAATTTCCATACGTCCAACAACACACAATTAAAAACACATCTGTGCTACAATTTGATACACACAATAAAATCAATTGGCAATATGGTCTATATATGAAATCTAGTAGAAATTATATGGAAGTCCGCCAAAGGGGTAGGTCCTATTGGCGGTCCCTACTTGTCTTGGAGAATTTTAAAATAGCATCGTGTGTTACTCCCCGTAGTATGTAAAGCTCTGCCCAGCAGAGCCAATGCCATGCAATGCAAGTGCACCCCCTGATCCTCTTGGAAGTGTGTACTTCCCGTTTGTAATGCTCTGCCCTTTGTTCGGGGAGAGCCGACGCAGTGCAGTTCAGTGCAAAGCATCCGTATGCCTGCGCAAAAGCTGCTGCAGTAGATAGTTCCTTCTAGCCTATGGCTCAAGCCGAATTCAATCCATTCAATCCGGGAATAGTCAATGAGCTCTTTCCCAAACTAGTTTTCTTCTTGCGTCGAGCGGATCGGGGCGAAGTAATAATCGATGCCGCTGAACCAACCTTGGAAAAGAATTGCGTACTCTTTCGTTTGGCCTGTGCCAGCTTGGATCGTGTCACGGGTGGTACCGGACTGTCACTCTCGTCCTCCAACACCCTGCTACTCATATCATCGCTGGCCTCGGGATCTTCCTTCTTGGGCGAATGGTAAATGTTGAGCTCGTTCCTATTATCATTGTTGGTTTTTTCTTCTTCCAACGAATCCACAGTCATGTGCTCTGAAAATTTTGTAAAATCCGAGATACTGGCTCGTCGACTTTGCTTTGGAGTCACAGACGTCTCTTGAGTTTGTTGCTGTTGTTGCAAGCGACTGATAACGCTATCAAAAGTCTGATGCCGTTCCAACTTGACTGGTTGACTTAAGTTGGACGGGAGCACTTCCATGCTGGCATGACGATTCTTTGGTTTTCGGCTCTTTTTCTTTTTTCTGGTAAAGGAACCCACAGACGAATCTTCTCCTTCTGTTCGTGCCGACAGATCGATAGGATTGAGTTGTCCCGATTGATCCGTGTAGACGGCGGACATGGTTCGTCTTCGACTGCTCTTGATCTTTTTGCTCTTTTTCTTCTTCTTGTTGGTAGCAGCCGACTCGTTATCCGTGTTGACACTACTGCCAGCAATACTAGCACTCTCCGTCGAGGACCGGGTCTTGTCATCCCCAGAAGCCCGTTGCTCTTTCTGTTGTTGCTTTTCTTCTTGGAACCTAGCCGCAAAGACGTCAAAGTCAGCGCCCATCATTGGGGCACTTTGTCGCCTAGGTGCCTTGCCTTTTTGTTTTCGTTCGCGTCGTCGCGGTTCTTGTTGCTGTTCTACATCGTTGAGTTCCGTCTTGAAGATAGCCGCCTGTTGGAGGACCGCGAGATGATCAAAATCCGCACCCATCATGGGGGCACTCTTTCGTCTTGGTGCTTTGCCTTTCTTCAAGCCTTGCGTATCATTTAGCTGTCCCGAAAAGTCAGCCGCGACAGCATCCGGGGGTTTGCGACCCATTTTCGGAGCGGCAATACTGTTGCTTCTCGATTTCGGGTTGAGACTCGAGCTTCTCCCTTTGCTCTTGGTAGAGCTCTTTGTGGATCGGGTATCTGTGGACCGCTCTTCTCTCAAGGTTGACATCTTAGAGGTCCCTTCCCCCTTGAGGATCTTGCGGAGGGCTTCCGAGTTGAATCCATCCTCCACTGGTAGTGACCTGGAAGATCGCTCCGATTGTGCCTTAATGGTTCGTTGTTTGCGCCGAGAAGATCCCTCCGAAGACCTTTTGCCTCTCTTGCTGATAGAAGACCTTGGAGTTTTTGGCGATGGTGGAACATCCCTGGATTTATTCTTTTTGGGTTTGCGAGGTTTCTTTCGACCTCGTTCCACAGGAGGAAGCGACTTGCTTTTCTTTCGTCTTTTACTACTAGAGTCATCCCCATATTCCGAGCCTGCAATGGAGGAATCCTCTCCATCGCTGGAAATCACAGACAGCTGACTGGATGGCTTTCCGCCGCCACCACCGCAGAGGTCCTCCTGAATTTTGTCCAACACATTCACAATTTCCTCCTTGGAAAAGTGATGTCCGTCTTTCAGCACATTTAGTTTCAGCATGGATAGCTCTTCTCTTAGTCTGTCAACTTTGTCACCGCTGCCGCTCTTATGTGCACTACGGTCGAATGCTGTGAGGCCAGAAACGATGCTGTGTTGAGAATCGTGCAAGGAAATGACAGGAAAGTAGCTACTGTGCGAAGACTCTGCTTGGAGCGACTGCTCCTGTTTTGGCGCCTTTGAAGGTTCCTCGGGAGCCTTTCGCACTGGCGATTCGTCCTCTTCCTTTTCCTGATCTTCCTCTTTTATTGACATTTCTTCCACTTCCGACGAGTCCGTGGAGGCTGTTTCGTAGACGGTTGTTTCGTCCACTTCGCCTACCACCTGATCGTCTTCTGAGACAGGTGGAGGTGGAGGCCAAAATTCTTTTGACTCTGCAACATTGACAGCCGTAGTCATGATTGCACTGTGATCCATCGTGGAAGCATGCGAGTGATCGTCCATGGGTGAATGGGGCGTGACTTGGTTAGGACTACTGGTGAGTGTTTCCATCGTCATGGTCAAACGTTTGGCTAGATTTAGATCGTGATCTGAAAAAAGTAGGTAGGAACGTATGTTCGTGCTTTGGTATGCCATGCGCGGTTAACGCCACGAGAAACTTACTGCGAAATAATCGGTACAAAATACTTATGGCCCACAGAATGGAATTGTAGAAAGAGTCATTTAACAACACAGGGGCGATTATGGCTGTTCGGGGCTAGAAATATCGCAAGAGCATAAGCGTACCGCGACCGAATATTAATGTTACCTATGACATTGACAGGTCCTCTAAGTTGGGCAAAAGCGATAGTGACTCGGCTCTCTATAAGTATTTACTTAACACCTTCCATCCGTGAACGAAATTCAAGCGCGGCCGTTTTCAGTGGGATTTGAATACCGTTAAAGGGAAGATCCCCGCGTCGCCAGCCAGCATTTTCCATTCGCTCAACTTTCCCGTCACGCTTTTGAAAACGAAAATGAAATATAGCTTATTCGGTTGCAGTTGAACCATACACAGCCCTAGTGTTCCAACAACATATCAATACTTAATAAGCAATTGTTCAATTATGCCTAACAAAAGCCATCTGCAATCCAATCATCTTCATTGTCGTCGTCACCTTCGTCTCTAGCTTCAGCAGACTTTTTTTCGTCTCTAGCTTCAGCAGACTTTTTTTCGTCAACCACAAGAGTGAAAACCTCGAAGGTGGAGGAATCATTATTGAATGCTTTTTCTTCTTCTTCTTCTTCCGCGGCTTTCGTCTCGTCATGAACAACCTGCATCGTTTGGAATTCAACTCGTGCCTCTTGGGTTTCAGCATAAGCAGCAGTAGCAGTAGCAGAAGCAGTAGTACCATCATATTCAAGTCTTCGTTCCATCATTTTGCGGTGATGGGCATCCATGCAGGCATCCACCTCGGCAAACTTCTTCATAGGCAGTCGCAATATGGGTGATGCGGCTCCCAGCAACTTTTTCATTTCGTGCAAACAAGATTTGATATTGCTGCCACAGCAGGTGGAGGATGGTGGTGATGAATCCATCTTGGTTTTGGACTTGATTGTCAAGTTATAAGGTCGTTGGACAACCAAGTCCTGATCGTCCAAAGTGAGCGAAGCTACCATTTCATCTTCGACCGAAATCAATTCTTCTGCTGCGGATAATGCTTCCGAAAAGTCGTCATCGTCAACATGTTCTGCCTGTTTGCAGCACTGCACTTCGAGCTCCAATGCATCCTTTTGTTTCATCATACCTTCCAACTTTGTCACGAGTTGCGCATTCTCGAGCTTGAATTGTTCCAGCTGGTCTTGCAGCGAATGGAGTTCCAATTCGCGTCTGGCATTCACCTTGACGTGATCCAACGATACTTCGCCTTTATTTAGAGCGAAAGGATTGACTTGGTGGTAGTAGCTAGTGGCAATGGCTGCTGGTTTGGTATCTTCGACATGTTCAATGTCCTTCTCAAAATTTGTTATTGGGAAAGCTTGGTATCCAATGGAACCAATCGATTCGGGAAGAGTGGGAAGAGGCAATAGGCTGCCGCAGTTGCCAAAAGAAAAGGCCCCGATCGAAATCAGACCCTCCGGCAAGATCGCCTCTTTCAGACCGGCACAGTTCATAAAGGTACCCTCTTGGAGGATACTCACAGTTCTTGGCAGAGACACCTTGGTCAACGAAATACAGCCGCAAAAGGCGGCACATCCAATCTGGGCCAGGCCATCGTTCAAGGTCAAGTCTTGCAAGGACAAGCAAAATAAAAAGGCGGCAATGCCAATAGTCTCCACACTTGAGCACAAGTGAACCGACTCGAGATTGGTGCAATTTGAAAAGGCCGAGTCTTCAATGTGCACAACGCCCTCTTGGAATTCGACACTTGATAAATTGTGACATCCTTCAAAGGCACATCGAGGAATGACTCTCACGGACGAATGAATGAGGAGGCCCGCAATGTTGTTCGGTACCTTTTGACCTTCGCCCATGTAGACAAAGCGGCCATCCAAGGTCCTTGGCAGTGTTGATTTGGCAGGTATCATCACTGCAGCGTTCTCGTCTGGAAGAAATACAGAATAATGAGCTATTGGCTTTCTCACAACATGGACTTTTCTGTTTCGTTACCAGCAATGAGGCCTTCCATGTCCATATGTTTGGACAGTTTGTGGCCTTGTGTATGAAATCCAAAATTCAGTCACTCGTTCCAAAACAAATGAGAAGTCGGAAATATAATGAAGCACATAAAATATATATCCAACGCTCGGCATTCGTGGGATTCATCCATTACTGTGCTCTCAACGTTGAGATATAAACAGAGTGGAATCAATCAATGATACACATATGAATTTGCGGGGTATGTATCCATTTCGTGAGCCGAGATGAGGTTGGCGAGTATTACCGTACCAGGTACCGGTAGGTACGGGAACATGCAGCCAATCACAGTATAGGTGAAATGTGTTCCAGCTTTTTCTTTCTGCTCCGAGTCGAGTCGTCTGTCCACAATTTCACTTGACCCTTAGCAAGTCAGTTCGAAAGGCAAGAGATAAAATTCCAATCAAATCCATCTTGAGTACCTGCTCATATCTTCATCTGTTGAAGTCTTCCATCTGTGGTGATAAAAATAAGCATTAAGATTGGGTATTGGAGAAATGGAGAAGCCAACCAGTACAAAGCGCTAACATAGTGCCCATTGACACCAAAAAAGAGAAACTAATCGTGTATGGAATATAAATCTATTGCACTACACTTATTCGTCGTTTCGCACGGTCTTTCATTAATGCTTTATACAGGATGATACTCTTCCATTGTCTCCCACATATTCACGGATAGCAACAACAAAATATCGAATCTTAGTTGAGCATTCTACACAGATATGGCGTCCCCTTCCCAAGCACAGTTTGTCCAGCCTACCACTACCATTCCTGATGGACGGCACGTTGAAGATTACATGCAATCCTCATCGTCTCCTCCCTTGGCATCTCCTAATCCTCCTTCTCCCTTGAATTGTCTCGCCATTGCATCCATCATCTTGTGCATCTCTGGAGTCGGCCTTGGTCTTGCCGCTGGTTCTTATGCATCTGCATCCCACGCCTACAACAACGGTCAAGAGTTCGATCTACTCTGGGCCCAACTCTATGGATTGTTGGGCATTGCTGCCTTTGCTACCGCCATTCCTCTTTTGGCGTGTGGCGCCAGTAGGTATCAAAACATTCGTGGATCCAAAGGCCTTCCCGTGATGATGATCATTGCTTGGATTGCCTATGGGCTTGGTATGATGGGTGCTTTGATCTTGTTGGGAAGGAGTCTTTTTTTTGGGAAGGTCGAAGTAATTTGGGTGTACTTGGCAATCTTGTACAATGTCATACCATACTATATTATGATGGGCCATGCAGAGCACTCGAGGCGAAGATAAAATTGAAGTTAGTTTCTATTGGAAGAAAGAAATACGAGGTGCTGTGATGCAGAAATATATAGTCGTACTATATTCAATATATACGGTAGTTCCTTGGAAGAATAATATGCATGTGATGCATAATATAATTTAATACAAGGTATCCTAGAATATAGTGTCGAAGAAACATCGAAATCACGAAAGCTGAGATCATATACCGGTACTACTTTCCGTACTAAGTTAGTGGTTTTGACCATATTTGAATATCAGCAGCATCTATTACCGATTTATACTGTAGCTTAGTGAAGAGTCTGGGAATCCCTCCACCACTTTCGTTTGCTGTGAATGCGAAGCTAAAAAGTATACAATGAGTTATTTGGACAGTGATGTCAAAAGTGGAGATTGGACTATTCCTCTCGGTGACAATGATGCAGTCAATGCTTTTTTGGATGCCATCGAGCGAAACCCTAATACTGTCGCAGCCCAGGTGGATTTGATCCTGAACAGTGAGGGACCTAGTTCAGATGGAAATGAATTGACACAACCACAAGCCGCTAGATTGGTACATTTGGTAAAATCTCGAAAGAGTGTCGATTGGGGGCACCTGCGACTGGGTTTCCGTTCTGAATGCCCCCATCTACTGTTTTGTACAACGCAACTTGCTCCGTTGTTCTCGAAAATTAGCGCCTCGGCCTATGACAGTGCTTCGGATTCTTCCGGCTGCCTTCCTTTATCGACAGCTCATTCGATTCTCAATGCGCTACAGCATGGAAATCGCCTCCAAGAGCTCGCGTTGTGCTTTTGCGTTATACAAGAAGACAGAATGGAACTGTTGAGCCAGGGGATACAGTCGACCTCTTGTCCTTTGCGTAGCTTGTACTTGCGGGACGTCGAATGCGATCATGCCGCGCATGTCGAAAACAAAAACCGTAGAAGCGAACCCTTTGTATTGGCACTGACGAAGAATACCACACTGGAAGATGTCACTTTCATAAGTTCCTTCACATCAACTCAGGATGTAACTTTGGTTGACCTCTTCTACCAGATGTCAAATACCCAGCCGCCAATAAGATGGAAAAAACTATTCATCGTGGGTTCTGATTTAGGAAAATTCGCACAAATTCAGGACCAAACTGTACGGCTTGTGGATCGTTTGACAAGGATGCTGAGTCATCGGGACTGCAGCATAGTTGAACTGTGTCTTCAAAACTGCAGTCTCGGATTCCATTACAATAATACACATGGACGAGGTATCCTCCAATCGCTAATGTCAGGCGTGCAAGAAAACTCTTCCATTCAAGTGCTAAATTTGAATAACAATGCATTTAGTTTGGCAGACTTGCAATTCATCCTGGATGGTATTTCGGGGTGTCCCAACCTTCGTGAGCTCGAATTATGCGAGGAACATGCGTCACTCAATGTACCAGAAAACCAAAACACTTCGTGGCTGACGAACAGTCGCCTTATGTTACCTCGACCGGGCACAAACCTCAATAAACTTTGGATTTGCGATCACTTCCCGCTTTGCAACATTTACGATTATGAAGATTATGAAGAATATATTTCCTCTGGCAGTCATCGTTTCATGACTGATGCTGAATTAGAGGCAGTGCTTCTGCCGCTCTTGGTGTACAATCCCTTCATTTGTGATCTTGGTCGAGGGCTGAATTGGAGAGGGATGCCACGGGCTGCGGAAGTCTTGGATCTGAATCAGTGTCTTGGGGCCCTTCGCACGCCACCTTCACCAGCGCAAGATCAAGAGACTACTGAGAGTCCTCTGTCTCATATACCTCTATCCCTCTGGCCCACTGTGTTGGAACGTACGAGTAAGACTTTGAAGGACCCTGCAAGATGTGCAAATGTAGTACATCACATTCTGAAACGGGGACCAGGGGTTCTGGATGGATGAGTTGTCATACTTTCATTCCACTTCATCATTGATTGCCCATACCCATAGTGACATATCACATGACCACGACTGCTGCTTGCAGACCGGTCAAAGGAAACAAACAAAAGAAGTCATGAAAGGTGAGATCAAGAGACTATGTCGCTGAGACCACAAATGGCTGATCAATAGCTTCAATGCCAAATCGTCATCTAGTAGGTAGCTCCGAGCTCTAGATATCATCCATCTTTCGGATCTTTGAGTTACTTAGGTTTGTGGCGAAAACGATTGTACTGGAAGACAATGACGCTTCCTTATTCTATTTTACGAATGCATGACTCTGATCACTCCAATAATGCTTTACGAAAGACTTATTCTTTTTTATGTACTGGTACACCACGGGGTGTGCACTTGTTCATTATGTTACTTCCGTCGACGCACTATAGAAGTTAGTACTTTTGTTCGTCCACGCCCTCGAATCATCTCTCTGCACGAGATGCCGTGGAAACAATGCGAGGCAATACTCAAGGTTATGTGGGTCCATTATTGCGTGTCCGTTGGTAGAAAACGTGGACGTCCTTGACTTTTCCTATTGGAAGCTGCCGGGCGGCTCCTTTTTGTATAGAAAACAGGCAATCCACGCGTTTGTAGCTCATCGTTGCGGTCGATCGGCATATACATTAACTTTGTTTGAAGCGAAATAAGAAGATGAGTGGGTTCTCGGTAGAAGCTTCCGAGCAACTTGTCCACAAAAGCGAAAACTGGGAGATTATACTGAACGAGAATGGTGCTGTCGATAATGTTTTGGATGCCATGGGGTGAAACTCTGCAGCAGCCAATAACATGAATTTGAGACTGTATCATTGTCGCCATAGTTCAAAAAATTTCTCGCATGACACACTCCCAAGCTGTCCGATTGGTACACTTGGTACGGTCTCGAAAGAGTGCCGTCGACTGGGGATGGCTAGAAATGGATTTCACTTCTGAATGCCCGCATTTGCTGTTTTGCATCACGCAACTTGCTCCGTTGTTTTCGGTACTCCATGCCTGCCTGACTGACGGCACCTCGGGTTCGCCCAATTACCTTTCTCTACCGAAAGCATATGCTATATTCAGTACGCGGCGGTACGGAAATTGCCTGCAACGATTTTATTTGAGGGGCTGCGTATATATTACCAGAAGACAGCATGGAGGTGTTGAGCCAGGGAATACAGTCGACCTCTTGTCCATTGCGCTCCTTGTGCCTAGACGAGGTCGAGTGTGCTGATCATATGCAAACAGAAAATGAGAACAGCAGAAGTGGGCCCTTGTTCATGGCACTGGCGAAGAATCCCACACTGGAAAATGTTGGTTTTATTTCGTCCTTCAATCATGCTCAGAATGTCACGTTGTTTAACCTTTTTCTACCAGATGTCAAATACCCAGCTGCCAAGATGGAAGACACTGGACTTGGAAGGTGCCAATTTGGGGAAGTCTGCACAAATACAGAGCCGAGGGGTGTAGTGCTTGTGGATCGCCTGGCAGGCGTGCTAAGTCATCAGCACTGCAACATTGTCGACCTGTGCCTCGACGGGTGCAAGCTCGGATTCCGTTATCCACTCCACATCGACGAGGCATCCTCCAATCGCTATTGATTGGCCTACAAGAAAATTCTTCCATCCAGGTCTTGCGTTTGAATGATAACGGGTTTGATGAGACAGACTTGCAATGCATCTTGAATGGTATTGTCAGCTGTCTCGACCTTCGTGAGCTCCAACTAGGGGAGGATAGGATAGAAGAGGTATTGCAACAGGGCGACAACTTGTCTTGGCTCATCAACAGTCGCCTCTTGCGGCCTCATGCGCCAACAAAACTCAGGAAACTTGCGGTTTTGGATCACCTACCGCAGATCAACATGGACGATGATTCCAGTTCCATTGACAGTGATTGCAAAATGAGAGATTCTACATTTCAGGAAGTTCTTGTACTGCTTTTGGTTCACAATCCCTTGCTTCATGATATTGGCATTGAAGGAAATTGGGAAGGAGTGTCACGGGTGAAATAACAGTTGGATCTCAATCGGTGTGTTGGACACCTTCGTGCATCACCTCCATGAGAGCAAGATCAAGGGATTGATGAAAGCTCTCTGTCTCGCATACCACTGTCTCTCTGGCCTATTGTGTTGGAACGCACGAACAATACTTTGAAGGAGGACCCTGCAAGATGTGCAAATGCAGTGTGTCATATTCTGAAACGCGGACCAGGACTTCTCGATGTTCAGGTCAAGAGAGATCAAAATCCAGTCGAGGCCACGTTGATTCTATGCTGATGCCTTCATCTCGTAAAGTCTTGTAACGCGGTAAATGCCGTAGTGCTCTGCGATGACACTATACCGGTACATAGGAACGTAATCATTTTCGATATTATATTCTTCAATGATTCAGTGAACAAATCGTATCAGTCGTATAAAAGAGCTGACATAGTGATCCACGCGGTACCAGGGTACTACGTGAGCGCTTTTCACTGCGAGTAGGCGAATGCATTACCCAGCAGTCATGGTATACTGATTGTACCAGTATCACTACAGTAGGCTATGATGCATTACCAGAATCGCTCAAATATTCACGGGTAGCAACACCAACAGTGCCTTTTCTACCTTACCACGCTACACACACACAACCATGTCGACCGCTTCCAAGCAACTTGACTGTCCAAAGACTACCGTCCCTGCTGGGGACGATGCTTTGCTCGAAGCACTTAACTTATCTCCTCCGGTGCCAATGAGTCGCCTCCAACTCACGGCCATCTTCCTATTCATCATTGGAATGGGTCTTGGAGGAGTTGCTGGTTCCTCTGCGGCTACATCCCACGATGAGAACAGCGACCGTCAAAGTCGCGATCGATCCTTGGCCCAAAATTTGGGGTTAGTGGCAATTTCTGCGTTTGCCACTGCCATTCCTCTTTTGGCATGCAGTGCCAGAAAATATCAAATCATGAATGGATCGAAAGGGGCCCCGGTCCTCATGGTTCTTGGTTGGATTGCATATGGGTTTGGTATGGCGGATGCTTTGATCTTGATTGTTCACAGTCTTTTGACTGCTACCATCCACCCAACTTGGGTGTACTGGGCAATCTATTTCAATGTCATACCATACTTTATGATGATGATCCATGCTGAGCACTCTAGACATCCATAATTGAAGTTGCGACCCGTTGGTCATTATGAAGGAACATGTTATCAACAGCTTCTCAAGTCATCATCCACCCGGTAGCTCCAAAAGCAATAGGTGCCTCATCCTCCTCCTCCAGGCATCATGCTCGATTCTGAGTGCTTCTACACTGTAATGTAAATTGCGAATGCATTTCCCAGATGGTACGTTACGCATTGGAGAATAAGAGTAAAATAGATTGTACATAATCCCCATCGGTACGCAGTTATAGTATCGTCCACACTCAAGAAATGAGAATGCCGAATTACAGGCGAGGCTTGCACTGCTTTTGGTGCACAATCCCTTGCTTCATGATCTCGGCTTGTGCAATAATGGATTATTGGAAAGGGATGCCATGGGTGGGAGAACATTTGGATCTCAATCGGCATGATGTTGGAAACCTTCGTGCACCGCCTCCGTAATAAGAGCAAGGTCGCAAGGGATCGATTGATGAAAGCCTCTGTCTCGTTCAGCACTATACTGTCTCTCTGGCCCATTGCGTTGGAATGTACGAATAATACTTCTGAAGGAGGACCCTGCAAGATGTGCAAATGTAATACATAACATTCTGAGACGAGGACCTGGACTGCTGGAAGGATGAGTAGTCATTCGTCCGTTCCACTTTACCAGCATTTACTACCACCACGCTTTTGGTATGGGCCATCATGATATCACCCACGATCAAGAAAGATTCTCTTGGATCAAAACATAACTTTGCGGGAAATTATACAGATAGTAGATTCAGTATTATGATCGTGCGTACTATTTTAAAAGGAAACCTATTGAAAACATACCACGAATCGATCTGTAGTCCTACTATAATCATACATTTCTTTCTATTCCTTTCTTTCTTTCTCCAAATTGATTTTTTAAAGTAGGAAGAAGACAGCGGATACCGTGATCCACTGTTGCCATGAGAGGAACATTGAACGCCGAGTAAGCTGGGCTGCGATGACAATGCCTGGTAAGATAGGAGCATTTCATTGTTGAGAGGGAGAATATCAGGTAGTCGATTGGTATTCTTATTATTATAGAGAAGTGGAAAGTGGAGTTAGTGATTGGTCCAGTGAGTCGTACCTCAAAGAGCTAACATAGTACTGTAAGATATTCGACGAATGCATACGTTTTGTTTCCTTTGCCGCATTCATTCGATCATTCCATAATTTTTTTAGGTATTAGACTATGCACGCACATTATAGTATCACTATGATGTATTAATACCGGTACCATTATCTCTCAAATATTCACGGGCAGCAACACCAAAAGAGATATATTCTATTGGACCGCTACAAACAACTGTGTCGACCTCTTCCAAACAACTTGACTGTCGAAAGACTACCGTCCTTGTCTCCTCCGGCGCCAATGAAACGCCTCACCGTCGCTGCCATCTACCTATTCATCGCTGGAATCTGTTTTGAAATTATCGCTGGTTTCTTTACGGTTGTGGCTGCATCTCACGATGAGAACAGCAACCGTCAAAGCCACTATCGATCCATGGTCCAAAACTTTGTGGGTTTGGGAATGTATACTTCTGGCGCTGCATTTCCTCTTTTGGCGTATATTGACATACGTTGTCAACTCAATGATGGGTCGAAAGGCTATTCAACGCTCAGGATTCTTTCTGTGGTTGCATTTGTGTTTGCGATGATGGATAGTCTGACCTTGATCGTCTACGTTTGACTGCTTGCGTGTCCAGTATTATTTGGCTGGTTAGACGGCGTACATAACAGTGCCAGCATGATGTATACCATTACTGTATTATATTGCTCATATCCATGGATACCAACACCAAAAAGAGCCATTTCTACCTTATCGCTACACACAACTACGTCGACCCCTTCCAAACAACTTGACTGTCCGAAGATTACCGTCCTTGCTGGGAACGACGCTGAATGTCCTCGCCCTCCTGACAGCCAGCATCATATTTATCTGTGGAATTGGATTTGGAATTACCGCTGGATCCTCTGCGGCTGCATTCCACGATGAGCACGGCGATCGTCAAAGTCGCGATGCATCCTTGGACCCAAACATATGTTCTTGGCAATTTCTGCCTTTGACAAATCAACATGGACGATTTTTCCACTTCCAGTTCTAGTTCCAATCATATAGTGATTTTGAGATGGGTGACGCTGAATTTTTGCTGAATTGGAGGTAGTTCTTCTGCTGCTTTTGTTGCATAATCCCCAGATTTATGATCTTGGTGGCTACGACCTGAATTGGAACGAGATGCCGCGGGCGACAGAATTGTTGGATCTCAATCACTGTGTTGGGCCACTTTTTTGCACCTCCTCCACCAGAGCATGGCCAAGTAACCGATGCTGATGCGGACCTTCTGCCTGGCATACCACTGTCTCTCTGGCCCATTGTGTTGGCACGTACGAATAATACTTTGAAGGAGGACACTGCAAGACGCGCAAATGTAATACATCACATTCTGAAACGAGGACCTGAACTGCTTTCTTCCGGTCCATTTTATCACTGGTGCCCACCATTCATTGGGCTAATATATGACAACTGCTGCATCGCAGACCATTCAGCATTTGATCGGTGGAAACAAACAGAAGGTAGTTGCGGCCCTGTGAACTACAGTATGTGTAATCATCAAAACAATAAGCATTCAAGCACCGATGATGGCACGCAGAATACCGCACATTGGCAATCAAGTTCCAATTCCCTTGGATCAAATCAGACAGCAGTTGCAGGACTGCATTAGGAGTCAATAAGTAGTAGAGCTCATCTTCTTTCCTACAAATGTATTACTCGTAATACCTTAGATGAATCATCATCATCATCATCATCATAAACAATACATTATATCCACTGTGCTCTCGTCCGGCATACTATATATGTATGTATTGTATACTGTATATGTTGTACCGGTACCTACATCAGCGAAGTCAGCAGTACTGTAGGTTTTCGGATACGAGTACTTCGTTAGTGGTTGTGTAATATTATAGCGTACTACCTTAGTGGTTTTGGCCAATTTTTGCATGTGCATCATCATATATCTCTGTGCGATGCCGCGGGACATGATATTCGAACATGTACTGTACATTGTATAATATATATTGAATATACCTACAGTACTCAAGAGATGTGGGTATCGGTAGTCCGCGGGATTATGACGGTAAAAATACTGTCCTCGTTTCGCAGTCTACACCATTCCTTCACTTTCGTTTGTGCATGAGCTTAAGAAGAAGAAGATGAGTGGGTTCTCGGCAGAAGGTTCCAAGCAACTTATTGTCAGCAAATTGGAAAACTGGACTATTCAACTGAACAACCATGATGCAATCGATAATGCGTTGGATGCCATTGAAAGAAACCCTGTCGCAGCCAAGGTGAATTTGATGCTGAAACAGAAGGGTCGTACTTCAAATGGCACCCGATTGACACATTCTCAGGCCGTCCGTTTGGTACACTTGGTAAAATCTAAAAATGGCGTCGACTGGTCGCTGCTATCCCTGAATTTCACCTCTGAATGCCCCCATTTACTGTTTTGTACAACGCAACTTGCTCCGTTGTTTTCGAAAATCAGCGCCTCGGCCCATGACCGTGCCACGCAATCTTCCAATTACCTTCCTCTACTGACAGCAAATTCTATTCTCAATGCACTACAGTATGGAAATCGCCTCCGAGAGCTCTCGTTGTGGCATTGCATCATTCAAGAAGACAGAATGGAACTGTTGAGCCAGGGAATCCAATCGAACTCTTGTCCGTTGCGTTCCTTGCAGCTATACGACGTCGAATGTGATGATTCTGTGCATGTCGAAAACGAGAACTGCAGAAGTGAACACTTTTTATTGGCACTGGCGAAGAATACCACACTGGAAGATGTCAGTTTCATGAATTCCTTCACATCAACCCAAGATGTTACTTTGGTTGACCTCGTGTACCGGATGTCAAATACTCAGAAGCCAAGATGGAAAACACTATGCTTGGAGGGTGCCGATTTAGAAAAATCTGCACAGGTGCAGGACCAAACTGTGGTGCTTGTGGATAGTTTGACACATATGTTGGGCCACCAGCAATGCAGCATTGTTGAACTGTCCCTCCACGGGTGCAGCCTCGGAGTACATTACAATGTACATGGACGAACCATGCTCCAATCGCTAATGCTGGGCCTCCAAGAAAACTCCTCCGTTCAAGTGCTGAGTTTGGATAACAATGGATTTGATTTTGCAGACTTGAAGTACATCCTAGATGGTATTGTTGGGTGTCGCAACCTTCGTGAGCTCGAATTAAGCGAGGAAGATTTGTCCTTCAATGAAAAAGATAAAGAAAACATGACTTGGCTGACGAATAGTCGCATTGTGCTACCTCATCCTCGCACAGAACTCAGGAAGCTTTGGATTTTCGATCACCTCCCGTATCGCAGCATCTATGATGATGACGAGGATGATGGTGACGATTTTGATTGTTATGATGACGATGCTTATGCATATGCATATGCTCATTCTCATGCTTACGACGCTTACGATGCTTTTCGTGATGCTGATAGTTCCGGCACATGTGATCGTTCCATGAGTGATACCAAATTAGAAGAAGCTCTACTGCCGCTCTTGTTGCACAATCCCTTGATTTATGAACTTGGTGGCTACGGAGTGAACTGGAAAGAGATGCCACGGGCGGCAGAACTCTTGGATCTGAACCAGTGTGTTGGGCCCCTTCGTGCACCACTTCCACTAGAGCAAGGCCAAGGAGCTGATGAGGCGAGTCATCTGTCTCGCATACCACGATCCCTCTGGCCCGTTGTATTGGAACGTACGAATAACACTTTGAAGGACCCAGCAAGATGCGCAAATGTTGTATATCATATTCTGAAACAAGGACCAGGACTGTTGGACTATTGAGTTATCATCGGTGCCCACTACTTTTTCGGTTCGTCACATATTATCCAAAATCAAAATCAAAATTTCCTTTATCAAAACCTATATGTGTGGAAACTATAGGAATCTAATTACTGTAATGCTTGTGCCTAATTACTGTAATCCTTTTGCCTATAATGACATCTACTGAAAAAGTATCATGGACCAATCTGTAACAATTTGCTTACTCAGAAGCAAGAAGGCAGCGGATAGCATGAATCATGGTTGCCATGAGAGGAATGTTGGAAGCAAAATAAGCTGGAATTGTGAAGCGGCCCAGTCCAATTTCCTCAAGACTCTTTCCAACGCCGCGACGGTACGCCTCGGCATACATGTGGCGCAAGATTGCCCAAATCACTGCCAGGACGCCAGCGACAGTCCCATTGACCACAATAGCACACCCGAGTGCCCCCATAATAAAGACTGGTAGTTGCTCGACTTGGTTGGTTTGGGCACGCTGAGCCAAAAAGACAGCTTCCGGCCACTTGGCTGGCAAATCGTCATACCGCTTGTAGAAACAATTCATCTTTCCCTTGGCCATGCCTACAGCCATGACATCCCAGAGGGAATAACGGATGAGAAAACCACAAATGGCAATCAAGGCAGGAGACACCTCCTTAATGATATTATCAGGCAGTGTTCCAGGCTCGCGGCCAAAGGCAAAGGAAACGATGGTTCCCAAAACGACATATGAGCCGAGGATTGCAAAGGGAGAAGGAGGAGGAGCAGGGGGTCGTGCCTTGTTGTCGTTGGAGGATGCTGCTGTCATGTTGCTTGTATTGCTTTGCTTTTCTGCTGATTTATGATGTCAGGCAATTATAAGGGACTTTTTGCTGATAGAACTTCGTGCCAATAGACGTGAGAAGATCCGCAAGCATAATCAATCATGATGATAGAACATCCAAGATTTGAAGATGTGAAAAGATGATCTTCAACACGAGTCATTCGGGTGTGACGGACAGGCGAAAGGAAAAGGTTTCAAAAGTTCATTCCGACTATCATCACCCAAATCGCTTGGGCTGATATACCAGTAGGACGCACTCGAAAGCCTCCTGAAAGCAGTGGATCGCACTCACAATGCCAGACATCTTATTTTAAAAGTCAAAACAATGACTGGTGATATACATGATTTTATTTCAATCGAAGTGTGGACTCACTCTGTCGCTCGTTGCCGTATGTATTCTTAATAACTACTCTATTTTCTTTCGAGGAGGAGTAATTTTATTAAAAACTGATTGGACCAAACCCAGTCGTCAAAAAGTATGGATGTAACAGTATTTGTGTAATACTGGGTCGTCTTGAAGGATCCCGTTGCAAGCATTGTTGGATCAAGTCTCGTAAATTGTTATCTGGAACGGCAGCCAAGTCGGGCTCCCAGCTTTCATCCCGCAGCAGTTGAGTGATGGCGCCGTCTTTGCGCTTTCCAAACAACGAAGATCCAGTTGCTAGTTCAAAGAGCAAGACGCCAAAACTCCAAATGTCGTAGTTATACTTCAAAACGAACTGAGCTCCGCGCCCAGCAAGCTCCTCCTTGGCAAATTCAGGAGGACAGGCCTCGGGGCTATAATCCACTGGAGGACCATTCGCTGGGACAGCAGATTCCAAATCAATTCCTTTGACACCGCCATTTTCCAATTTATCCAAGGAATCAGACAATACCACAAAATTCTCTGCTTTCAGGTCGGTCCATACCAATCCAGACGCATGAATGGCCTGTATGCACTGGGCAATGGCCACCGCGGCTTGTCGCATGGCGGTTCCCACCAAGCCCTGTTTGCTACGGGAATCCAGCAAGGTTCTCAAGTTGCGTTCGCCCGATTGCAAAATCAAGGCCGAACTGCCCTGACCAATGGACTTGTCGCCCTGTGCATCGGGGAGGAAGGCGAGTTTTTGAACAAACTGGCCCGAGAATAGGCCACGTGTGATCGAGTTGTAGTTCTTATTTTCTCGTTCCAATCGATCCAAGGTAGGACTAATCTTGACTGTCAGACGAGGACCTTTCGGCAAGCCGTCGCCATCAGCTTCGTAGGCAAAGTATATTTGGGATCGAGTGGAAGAGGATCGAATTTGCTTGCCAACCAAGACATATTTGCCATTGCCAACCGTCTTTCCGTTTAGGTTGTATTCAGCCTTGGCCTTGTTCAGGAGTGCCCGCACATCTTTCTCGTTGCTGGTTGGAGCCGCGGCCTTGGGTTGTGGTTTGGCAGCGACGTCCTTTGGTGCTGGAGCTGGTTTGGGAGCAAAAAACGAGAACGAAGGGTTTTCTGGCTTTGCCGGTGCAGGCTTAGGAGCTGGTGCGGACGCTTTTGGTTTGGGCGACGGTTTGGGTGCAAAAAGAGATGGTCGAGCGGCCTTCTCTTGCTTGGCAGGTGGGGCCACTGGGGCAGATTTAGTCACCTTTTTGACCGCTGGTCCTGAACCTTTTCCCAACTTGTACTTGCTTCCTGATTTCGTAACGACCATCATATTATCTGAAAGTGTTGAAGTATCTGTTTTCAATGGACTTGTTGTGATTCGGTCTCCATTAGGAATGGTTGGATGATTTCGAACAATTCCAACTACGGCACCATTTTTGCCCACTTTCCAGTTTTCCAGTATCGGCACAGCGAATAATGATGTTGTTGAAGCGGCAGATGAAGTTGGGAAAGGTCGTGGGACCGTTGACGTGTAAGTTGATGTTCCAATCAACGAATTTCCATTTCGGGAAGGCGTTACAAAGGCAAATGTTGCTGAAGGTCCAAAAATAGCAATGATAACAGCAATCAGAAGAAACGAGCAACGACAAAGTACGCTGGTTTCCGACATGGTATCATTTGCTTTTCCCTTTTTGAGATGACACCTTGTTGTAGTTGAATTCCTGAAGATTTGATATCACTTGTACTTACGTGGTCTGGTACCGCGTAGGTACTTCGAAAAGCGTTAAAAACAATGGAACAAATAGGACGCCAGACAGACATGCGATGCCTTTGACCAGAATTCCTTCGGGGAAAATGACAAGAGATGCAGAGCGGCGGAGCAGTGGTTGGAGATCTCGTCAGATTCACCTTGTATCGAAGCCAACTATAATATCTGTACTCTCACAGAGTAGATACTGCTATTATTGAGATGGTTGGATCAAATTATTAGTCGGATCGGTCGTATGCTGTTATGCTGTCTGACTTAGACTGATGGGCGGGCGGGCGGGCTGGGAAAGACTGACGTACGTACAATGCACAGACTTCCAGAAATGACCCAAGAAATGATTTAGTACTTCCGGTGTATCCTTCAGCCGCCTCCTGGGACGATTTGTGTGGGTAGATATGCAAGAATATTCCGCTCACATATTGTGCACACATTTGTCAACCGAAAGGTCCATATCCAAATCATTGTTTAAATAAATAACACTTCAGAGAGAAGGAATAGCAGGACGACCTAGCTAGTAGTAGCTACTAGCTAGCTACAGCTGTAGCTACTAGGCTAGGCTGCCTTAGATGCTAAGTTAACTTTTCTTCCAATAACTTTCCATAATGGTCCAAACTAATCCCAATAGAACGCCACTATAACAGCGTCCGTTCAATTCATAAGTCTTCACTTGGCTATTGGAAGGATTTCGAGAAGAGTGCTTGTCGCTTTAGAATTTGAGAAGCCCCCGATTTCTGATCGTGACGTCACGTCACGTACGTTTCGTATTGATGTCTACGATACGCCAAAAGATACCCAGTTGCGAATTTTGAGAAGCTGACATACGAAAACGACATTCTTGCACTTCTCTTACCCATCACATAAAGGATACCGCAATCAAGGAAATCTTGGCGTTCGCGACGTTCCCATTCTCAACATTCCCATTCTCGACAACATCCAAAATGCACAAACTCTTCTTCTCACAATTTTGACTCTCGCCAAAATCAAAACCGCTTGATTTCAATCTTTGATCCATCCGCCCATCATGCCAGGATTCAGCTACAGACAACCCACTGCACGCTCTCGCAGCGACAACAATGACTTCGACCGAAGTGGGAGAACTATGCAAGACGACTCTTCTGGCAGCGGCAGCGGCGACGCGTCTTCCAAGACATTCGGTCGAGGAATCGTCGCCGACTTTAAGCGTACCATTGGAACCCACTGGGTCAAGGAAATGACCAACTTCAATACCAAGACCGTCGCTGTGTCTTTCTTCCTTTTCATTGCTGTCATCGCGCCTACCATTACATTCGGAGCCGTGTACGCCAAGGCTACCAACAACTACATTGGAGCCGTCGAGCTGCTTTTGGCCACTGCCTGGTGCGGAATCTTCTACTCTTTGGTCTCTGGACAACCAATGGTAAGTCTATTCAATAATTGCCTTGCGATCGACAATGAGTGATCTCGCTTCTAACGACTCCACTCTTTCTTGCAACACCAACAGATGATCAACGGAGGAACCGGTCCAGTTCTTACCTTCCAAACTGTCTGTTATGATATCGCCAAGAATCTGGATGTTCCCTTTCTGACTTTCAATGCATGGATCGGTATCTGGGTCTGCTTCTACCAAGTGATGGCTGCCTTCTTTGATGCCAACCGTCTCATCAAGAAGGCCACTCGCTTCACCGACGAAACATTTGCTCTATTGATTGTGTCCATCTTTATCTTGGGTGCCGTTGGAAACCCTTCCTCCAAGGTCGGTCTCTTCCACTACTTCGGTACCGACCATCCACACCACGAAGATATGATCGAAGGAGATTCTGAATACGACTACATGACCGTGGCTCTTCTCAGTTTGATTCTCGGTTTGGGTACTGCCTTCCTCGCCATTGGACTTCGTCAGATCAAGTTCTCCGCCTTTTGCTGCAACGACTACATCCGCACTGTCATCACTGACTTTGCCATTACCATTTCGGTTGTTGTGATGACCGCCTTGAAACACACTGTCTTTGACGATGTCGAAACCGAAGAGCTCAAGGTCCCAGACACCTTTGCCACCTCCTTTTCTTGCTGTACCGAAGATTGTACCAGCTACTGGCCTACCGAATGTCCTGATCAAGCGGAAGCATGGGGACGTCGACCATGGCTTGTTGACTTGTTTGATCTGAATGACAAGATCTACGTCATCTTCGTCGCTGCTGGACTTGGTATCCCTGCCTTCATCTTGACCTTTTTGGATAACGGAATCACCTGGCACATTGTCAACCACCCAAGTAACAGACTTTCCCACGGAGACGCCTACAACTACGACACTTGCATCTCTGCCATCATGGTGTTGGTCAACTCTTTGCTCGGTCTGCCTTGGTTGGTCGCCTCTACCGTCCCGTGTATCATGCATATCACTGCCATGCAAGAGAAGAACACCAAGGGAGAAGTCAAATACATCCAAGAATCCCGCTTGACCGGTTTCTTCACCCACGTTTTGGTGTTGGCGTGTATCTTTGCCCTTTCTGTGATTCGATTGATTCCTTTGCCAGTGCTGTACGGAGTGTTCTTGTTCATGGGATTGGTTGCCTTGCCCGGTCAACAGTTCTGGCAACGATTCTTGTTGTTCTTCCAACAGCCTACCAAGATGGACAAGAACCACTACACCAAGAACATTCCTGTCAACCGCATCCACAAGTACACCTTGGTTCAATTCTTCTTCTTCGCCGTGGTTTGTGTCGTCCGTGAGATCAAGGCAATTTCGATTGCCTTCCCAGTGATGGTTTTGATGTGTATTCCCGCCCGTTTGTACTTGCACCCCCGTTTGTTTTCGGAGGACGAGTTGATCTTGTTGGATGGTTCACCCGAAGAAATCGAAGACTGGTTACACAAGCAAGACCCTGAAGAAAAGGGCGCTGATAAGATTTCGAAGTCTGCACAAGCTCAGCACGTTGCTGACAATGGCCTCGAGCTGCCTTCGCATTTGGATGCTGAGGACGACGTCCAACATGCCTAGATGCTTGGTTTGGAAAGAACTGATATTGTCCTCCTCTGCTAAGGATGATAGGCATGTTGAAAGATTTTCAAATTTTAGTACGAAATGCATATGAATAAAAATGAAGTCAAAAATATACTCTCTATAGATATTGTTATACAGTGCAATACAACTAGACTAGATAGTATATACCTATACCGTTTCGTATGATCACTATAGAACGATACCAATCGGATCTATCATGATATGCGTATTTTCTCTCTGAGGAGCCAATAAACAGCATCCACTCGTGTGATAGTCATAGTTAGGCGTTTCCATTCGTCGCCAACCCCATAGTACGAAACCTTTCTGGCTTGCTGCAAAATCAGCGGCCATAGGTTTGTGGGTAACTTAAGGCCCGCATCATTCTGCAAGTATAGCCGTCCAGCTCGATTTAGACTGAGCGGAACAAGGCTTATTTTCTGATAGTACTGGCCCCAATCTTCGTCATCATATTGTAGGAGAAATTCACCACACTTCATCATCAATCTCTCAAAACTAATGTTTCGTGAAAACCATCCACCCAGCAATCTGGCACATGTCTCTGATACAAGAGAAGGATTCCCATCCACTTGTACATTTTGGAGAGATTGCGTTGCTGGTAGTGACATTCAAAAGCCTTTCATATCTGTCTCGCCAACTTTATTACGGTTGACATTCACACTTTGGAGTTGGTGTTTCAAGAGCAAAGCATTGAATATTGAGATGGTTTGCAATTCATTTTCAGCCAAATCGACAGAGCGAAGTGATACAAACCGACACACTATCGCCGTGGCTTGTAAACAGTCGAGCCTCCCACCAATAATCACAAGGTCTTTTAAAGATGTATTCTTCGGAATCTCATTTTAAAATCATTGGGGGCTTGGATGGTGTCAGCCTCTCTTACTAGCTCGATGTCGACTAGACGAAGCTTTTCAATCATAGAGTCCTCACGGCAAATTACATTCATCAAGACTTCCTGATCAATGCGTTGACTAGGACGATAGAGAAAGGAATGACCTTCTATACACACGTCTTTCACACGGACATTCATAACTACGGCGCGAAAGACCTGTTCCAAAATTGTTCGACTTGAGTCACCCCAGTATAGAAAGAGATGCAGCGTGTTCAATGAATAATTTGTTCTTATGGCTTCAATCAGATGATCTGTCAAATTGTCCTCGCCCATGTCGTTGCTGGCTGGCTTTTCCAGAGATAATGAGAAGGAAATGGCTTGTAGTACCATGAGAAAAAGGTTGTTTGGAACTTTGGTTGCCCTGTCCGAAAAGTACTCGAGAGCCAAATGTAGCTCCCGAAGTCCACCGGCTTGTGTAATACCAACAAACAAACAGCCAAACTCGGCCGGATGGCAAAGACAACATTTCAGCTGTAAACAATCAGTTTTGTTGACGAATACTGCCACCAAGGAAGCCAGGTACTCTGGTGACAAACTGGAGGTCCCTCTTATGGTTATCTTGCCAAGTTTTTGGGATACATTCCGAAGTAGGATAGAAAGAGTCTCGTAATTGATTGGGCTACCAAACGAACATCGTCCGTTTGTGATTTCAATCGAATCAACCTCCTCTGGAAAGCTGACATGACCTGAATGGTCGAATTCGAGATACTTACTTTCCGCTCTTGTCGTAGCATCTAAGATACGGCATGTAATCCAAGTTTCAAGCGGCTTCCAGCAAATTGCCCACGACGTTGCTCTCGGATTTGGGTTGTGAAATGCATGGCTGTAGCTGCAACAGCAGCAGAAGGGAAGCATCTATCGAGTGAGTCCTTTTCATACTACGGTGAAAGGAAGGTTCAGATGGCACAAGACGGAACAAGCAGCCTGTTGGTCGATACATAAATTCATTGTATCATGATTGATAATGCAGCAACGGCTTTGGGAAGGCGCGTCGACATCGTCATGGCAAAGTATGGTCGTGTCATTGTGATGACCAGAGTACGCACCATAATATATTATGCTGGCATTTCAATACATGAGTCAGTCGATCCATTGGACTAAATCAATCTGTGTTCGATTTCTTCGAGCCGAATCGAACAGAACGACAACAACAACAACCCCGCCCCGACAAGACTCACGACCCTTCTCATTCTGTAGACAGGACACTTCAACTCACAAAAAGATTACCGTGGAGCATAACACGCCAAGAAAAAGCTCATTTGACCAACCAACAAAGAAGGACAAGAAGCAGTCAATAAATACCAACATCATGGCCGAAAAGCAAGAACCCACAAAGTACGAGTCCTCCAAGCCCACGTTTCCCATGCCTCCAAACCCTGGCGAAGTCGATCAACGTCCCACATGGCTCAAATTTCTAGACAATCCCCTTGGAGAATCCATTAAAGCTATCAACAAAGTCGAAGACAAGGTAGCCAAGAAAATGTCCAAAAAGAATAAGAAGAATGATGCACAGAATGACGATGAAACTGTCGCGACATCGATGAGAGACGAAGACGATGATGAGAAGAAGCAGCCACTTTTAGAGGCATCGCTGAGTTAATTCCATGTGAAACAGGAAATATAATTGTGTTTATAATATACTGTTATTTTGGAAATTTGTGACAGCATTGAATTACAATAGTCCCGTTTCTTGGTAACTGGACATGCGATGATCAGTCCTATTTATGTTAGCCATTAGTACATATGTAAATGATGATGATTCTGAGCCGGACTTATCATGATACTATTCGGAATTCGACTGGATGAAAGAGTCACCAAGAAGGAAGCGGCGTTGCCGTTGTAATCATCACATCCCTTCCACGTTTGCAACGCAGCTGATGAAGTCTAAGTGCGGATGCTTTGAATGGGCTTTCAGCATTTCGATTGGATCCGTAATTTTTATAGTGCAAACTAGAGGATAGCGATGCTTTCCTTGGCTGCAATCACTTTCATTTGTGAATCGATTGCCTTCTACCTTGATACTGATGTCGCTTGCGCCCTTGTGGAAAATCAACTAGATCTATTTTCTAGCACAGTCCATCGTTCCGCATCCCAACTGCTGATTCTCCTGAAAACGGGTCAATTCAGAATGTCCTTCGTACCAATGGTGTCTTGCATCATCAGATAGTTCATTGCCCTGCTTTTCCATTGCTTATTTTTCATGGAAACGACCAACGGCGAGTGCCTATCTAGAAGGCGTTGAAATAGGTCCATGCGAAATTTAGAAGCCAACATCATAATGTGTAACCAAGTCATGCTCAAGCCATCAATGGCACCGTATGATCAGTGACGAGACTCATTTTTCAAATGAGAAATCTGAAAGTGTTTCATCCACTTGGCAACGAGATTTTCACCACAGACGAACAGTCCTTGAGCCTACAGAATGAACTGTAGAGGAATGCTTATGTGTGGTATCCAATATCATTAGATAAATGCTTTGCCTTCGATGGGCTCTATAATCCTTCAGCTGGGAGGTAAACTTCAGGAAGGGCGGCTCCTAAAGAGTGTTGAAAGGAATATGCACCCCAAGGCGTCCCACAGCTATGTTTTGCAGCCTCGCAAATTGAAGAAGATAGGGCCCTTTTCCAATCCCTTCGAGTTGATGGTGAAACGTGATTTCCACAAGGATCGGAAGTCTTGATAGACGACTCCAGTATTATATACCTGAATCTCTATCACTGGATTGAAGAATGGACAGTCATTCTGTGTCACAAGTGTTCTTTGATTGAGATTTCTTCCATTGGCTGTCCATCATAGTGAGACACTTGTGGCCTGCCACGGTAAATTTGATTCCTTTGGTATGGTCTATGTTGATACTCAGCCTATTTAGATGCTCAAGCAATGGTTGCGGTTTTATTATGAATTGCCAACCGTCAAACCTACTTTTTGTTGAAAGTCTGTCCTGTGCTCACTGGTTACGGAAATCATCTCGAATGCATGAAGATACCGATGATATCGGTACACGTGTACCTGGTACTGTAGTGGAAACGCTTTCGCGATCACGTCAGACAGTGACGTAACCCAACCATCAACACGTAGAAAGTGTACACAGCGTACATAAAAAAAATTGCAGAAAACTGCGAAAATTACGACTTTTCTCGCAGAGAACTTGACACCGCCACATCGTAACGTTCTCTTTTCCCTGCAATCAAGTAGAAAATGACATGAACTAAGTCATCGTTCGCAAGGTTCCCGTTCTGGACCTTCCGATTCTCACTGCGATCAACAAAAAATTGATATGTGTGCATTCCGTCGTCTCACAAAATTCAATTTCGCAGAATCCAAAACCACAAACGGCTTTCTTGAACTGATCATTCGTTTTGATTCATCATGCCAGGATTTAGCTTCAGACAACCACTTGCAAGAGAGAACCCAACTCGCGATGGTTCCCCGAGAGCCGCGGAGGACAACGACGCGGCCCCCAAGACATTCGGTCGAGGAATCGTCGCCGACTTTAAGCGTACCATTGGAACCCACTGGGTCAAGGAAATGACCAACTTCAATACCAAGACCGTCGCTGTGTCTTTCTTCCTTTTCATTGCTGTCATCGCGCCTACCATTACATTCGGAGCCGTGTACGCCAAGGCTACCAACAACTACATTGGAGCCGTCGAGCTGCTTTTGGCCACTGCCTGGTGCGGAATCTTCTACTCTTTGGTCTCTGGACAACCAATGGTAAGTCTATTCAATAATTGCCTTGCGATCGACAATGAGTGATCTCGCTTCTAACGACTCCACTCTTTCTTGCAACACCAACAGATGATCAACGGAGGAACCGGTCCAGTTCTTACCTTCCAAACTGTCTGTTATGATATCGCCAAGAATCTGGATGTTCCCTTTCTGACTTTCAATGCATGGATCGGTATCTGGGTCTGCTTCTACCAAGTGATGGCTGCCTTCTTTGATGCCAACCGTCTCATCAAGAAGGCCACTCGCTTCACCGACGAAACATTTGCTCTATTGATTGTGTCCATCTTTATCTTGGGTGCCGTTGGAAACCCTTCCTCCAAGGTCGGTCTCTTCCACTACTTCGGTACCGACCATCCACACCACGAAGATATGATCGAAGGAGATTCTGAATACGACTACATGACCGTGGCTCTTCTCAGTTTGATTCTCGGTTTGGGTACTGCCTTCCTCGCCATTGGACTTCGTCAGATCAAGTTCTCCGCCTTTTGCTGCAACGACTACATCCGCACTGTCATCACTGACTTTGCCATTACCATTTCGGTTGTTGTGATGACCGCCTTGAAACACACTGTCTTTGACGATGTCGAAACCGAAGAGCTCAAGGTCCCAGACACCTTTGCCACCTCCTTTTCTTGCTGTACCGAAGATTGTACCAGCTACTGGCCTACCGAATGTCCTGATCAAGCGGAAGCATGGGGACGTCGACCATGGCTTGTTGACTTGTTTGATCTGAATGACAAGATCTACGTCATCTTCGTCGCTGCTGGACTTGGTATCCCTGCCTTCATCTTGACCTTTTTGGATAACGGAATCACCTGGCACATTGTCAACCACCCAAGTAACAGACTTTCCCACGGAGACGCCTACAACTACGACACTTGCATCTCTGCCATCATGGTGTTGGTCAACTCTTTGCTCGGTCTGCCTTGGTTGGTCGCCTCTACCGTCCCGTGTATCATGCATATCACTGCCATGCAAGAGAAGAACACCAAGGGAGAAGTCAAATACATCCAAGAATCCCGCTTGACCGGTTTCTTCACCCACGTTTTGGTGTTGGCGTGTATCTTTGCCCTTTCTGTGATTCGATTGATTCCTTTGCCAGTGCTGTACGGAGTGTTCTTGTTCATGGGATTGGTTGCCTTGCCCGGTCAACAGTTCTGGCAACGATTCTTGTTGTTCTTCCAACAGCCTACCAAGATGGACAAGAACCACTACACCAAGAACATTCCTGTCAACCGCATCCACAAGTACACCTTGGTTCAATTCTTCTTCTTCGCCGTGGTTTGTGTCGTCCGTGAGATCAAGGCAATTTCGATTGCCTTCCCAGTGATGGTTTTGATGTGTATTCCCGCCCGTTTGTACTTGCACCCCCGTTTGTTTTCGGAGGACGAGTTGATCTTGTTGGATGGCTCACCCGAAGAAATCGAAGACTGGTTGCTCAAGCAAGACCCTGAAGAAAAGGGCGCTGACAAGGCACAAGCTCAGCACATTGCTGACAATGGGCTTGAGCTACCCGAGGAGGATAACTATGAAGTCGCCCAGGGCTAAGGAGCTCGTCCAAGATGATGCAACGTTGCTTCATAGGAGAGCGATGATAAGTGTTTAGGAAAAATGATACATAAATTAGATCGATATATACAAGCAACAGCTACACTTGGACTCTTACAATGATTATGCGCTACACTCAAGCTTTTCCATTGCACGTCAAGTCCATTTCCTCCATTTTCGAAGATGGTTTCCATAGATTCCATCTGAGGAAGCGATTGATCTTGAAATTGTGCCCACGGATAAAGTTGTTGTGAACCAAATATGCATTCGACTGCTTTTCTCCTGGCCATATATCGTAAACTGCTCCCGAAGGAAAGAACTCGTTATCACTTGGATAAAGGGTTGCCTTCAATGATGATTCCTTCCCGTTCTTTGGCTTTGTGATATCTTGGTACGCGTCGTATATGGCTTCTTGATCATTCTTGTATCTCTTCTTTTTCTCCTTCTTGGCAGCGCCATCCATTAGCGACTGCCAATGCAGCAAAAAATTCTTCATTGGGCTGGTAGGCTTTAGGTATAGATAGCAGCTGCAAATGAATGCCTCTTCGACGGGATGGCTATCCACCATTGCCACCATATCCACAGCATCACTAGTCTCGGTATTTTCTCCTGCCGGATCAAAGACTTCGAATATATTCTTTCGCCACACTACGTCGACATCGTTGTAAAATATGGTAAACCCTTGATCCAAGAACGCATGCAAAACTTGGGGCCTCACGGAAGTAATCTTGGCAAAGGCCGGACTGTTGAATTTGGCTTGCTTCAACGCCGGTAAGCTGGGCGCAAACGGCGGGACAGCCACGACATGATCGGCTCCAAGGAGTTCAATCGCATATGATCTAGCCGACTCGTCCAGAGGAACCACCACATAATTGTGTAACTCCAAGGCCAATAAGGATTGCACCAAATTGTCGACCAAATCTAGATAAGGACAGGAAGCGATCAACACAATCAATCGATTTTTAGAGTCGGCAATATTCCGTGATAGTGATGGCCAACGAGACAATGTCACCGATTCGGATGTCGAGTTCTTCGCTTTGGTAGGTGCTATTGTTGGTGACAGAGTCGTTGGTGCTATTGTTGGTTCGATTGGTGCATTGGTCTCAATTGTATGTGCTTCAGCCGAAGTTGAAGACTCAAGTCCATCAAAAACCTCACCCATCGATTTATCGCTTGTCTGTATGTCATTTTCGGGAGTTCCCAAGACGGATGAAGTTGTTGCAGTGGATGATCTCGACTCCACAAAGATGGACAGGTCATGGCGAAAGGAAACCCAAAAAATAGACAGACCCACAACCAATACTAGGGTCACCACACTAAGTCGATATCGCTTATGTCTAGATTTTGCAGACATGAGACAATCAATCCATTTAAATAATCATCTGAACACTCATCTCTTTGTCTAGTGTTATGCTGATGGAACAGCCATGTCCATATTTTGAGACAGCAAAATATCGATGAATGAAATTTATTATTCATCGGTTGAGTTGAGAGTGGAACGCTCCGTTACGACTGGCGTCCGTCCTCCGTCAGGTTTATGAAACCAACAAAATAATCATGACATACCCGGTACCTTTGTTTAACCTGCTGTGTCTTCCTTCATAGCAACTTTTGCCCTCTTTATATTGCACCAATCTCTTCCATATATTCCCCAATACTCCATACAAGAGTATAGAGTCTATAGAAGCACGTTTAGGATACTTTCAGGACATTCAAATCATGGCACGCAATTTTGGGGGTGTGCTGAGCGCTCTGGCCCTTTCCAAACTCACAGTTGTTGATTTCAGTGACCCCCCAGTCGTTCGGATCTCTAGAGAAACTACTGGGGAGAGTAGGAAAGGGCATGAGTGTCCCAAAATATGTGAAAATCTGAGACTTCCGCTTCTTCGCTCTCCATTTGACGGTACAAAAGACATCCTCAATTTTTCGCGCGCTCATCACACGACGAACGGCTGGCGGCAAAACTGAGTCTCTCGCGAATAATGCATACAATAAAATATAAGATCATTTGCGAAACACTGGACCCGCCATTATAAGACAGGTATTACATTCCATCCGTCCTCGTTCATCAAACAAACAAGCATATATACCTCCTACCTTCTCTACGCTTTCAGATTCCAAAAGCTTCGCATCCTTTAATATTTTCCACCAACGTCTCATTCCAACATGCAGAGCCCAGCAAACGGTATTGGTGATGAACCTCCCAAGAGGCACTTCAACATGTTGTACGCCAACGAGCACCTTCAGCGTATGAGACCCAAAAACATCAGTCTCAGAAATTTCCGAACTCAGCAAATGCCTCGCATGTCGGCTGCCGAAAACTTGCAAGTTTTGCGCGATCTGAAGATTTGGGCTGCCGAAACCAAGAAAACCAGCAGGACTGCCACCGGAAAAGGGATTGCCCGATTGGTAGAGAAGATTGTAGCGGATGGTCGAGTCAGCAAAGAAGATGAAAGTATTATATTGTACACAATTGAGGCCCAACGGGGATGGTGGTCTTCTATGATTGTTATGGATACCTTGATTCTGGCTATTTTTGCGGCGTTGCTGATTTACGAACAACCAGCTGCCAAGGCGGATCCTGAACTTTTTTCGGCGCAGACCCGAGAGATTCTGATATTCATCTACAATACCTGTATTGCACTTACATTTTATGGGGCTGTGAGTATTAATGTTTTGTGAATTGGGCATGATGGCCTAGCTTGCTGCCCTGTTTCTGACTGACTCGCCCCTCTCTCCTCTCTTTCGTCGAAATTCGCAGCTGACACAACTGTTTGTGATACTGTTGCTTTTTGCTTTGACATCCTACACCTTTGAAGTCAAGGCGGTGCTCTTCTTCTTTGTCAATTGCCACAGCTTACTGGTGGCACTCAATTCATACGGTATGGCTTTTATTCTTCCTGGCATGACAATCAGTCCTGTGATTGGACAGATTCTACATGTTGGGTTTGTGTATTCCATACCATCCATCATATTGTCGATCGCTTCCATGATAATGGTGTCCTACATCTATCTGGTTTACATTGAACCCGTATTCACTGGCTTGTACAATCAAGAGTTTGAAATGACTCAACGGGCAGACTCGAAAAGCATGCATTATGAAAACGACGACTCTGACGATTATGGTATTGAAGAGATCAGTCACCTCAGTACGTGAATAGTCCTCTTCATTCGTTGGGAAGGGGGGCGGTTGCTTAAAATACAACCAATAGGGAACAACCAGGGCTTGGGTGTTCCGGCATTGGGAAATCTTGATCCCATGCTGCTGAATTCTTTCGACACTCAATCGAATGGGTTCAAATTCAGTGATCAGGCTACTTTGTTGGTGTAAACGTAAACATACTGTACTGAAAGACGGAGGGAAATATTCTAGTTGTGGCGGAGGTTCTAAGATGTCTGTTTGTGCTTCTTTGATCCTTTGCTATCTTCGCTTTGTATTTGTAACAGTAAATATATTTTACTAGGGGAGATATAGGGCAAATAAGGGGCCTAGACTGGATCATTCGACTTGGTCAGTGCACTGCTCCAGGAAACCACAATCTTTCGTCCCTTGTCATATGTAGGCTCCCGTCCATGGGAGGTGGCAAAATTATCGATTTCCAAGATATCTCCCTTTTGCCACCGATTGAATATCATGTGTCTATGAATAGTCTTGCGAATTATACCCATTTCCTTTATGGAAATCGGTTCTCCATCTCCAAAGGTCACGGTAAGGGCCATTTTGCGACGAAAGACTACATAAGTTGTAAATGCCATGGTCCATGCCTTGCCGCATTGAAGCAAGAGCCGAATGTCTCGAATACGCTTGAACGAGTTCCAGAGTTCTGATGGATAGGTTGTCCAATGAAATACTTGAGCATGATTGAACCATACTGGCTCTTTGGTAACAGGGTGCAGCTGAAAGGGTTCGGACTGATATTCACTGACGAATACGTCCTTGTTCTTCCCTTCCCATCTAACGGGAAAATTTTCCTTAGCGGCAATTTCTTCCACCTTGGACCTATCTGTGGTCTTGAAGATATCATGCCATGAATCCAAGGATGAGATGTCGTTGGTGAACAATGGGTTAGCACCCTTCCTGTAGTGAGTTCGAGTGTATCGGAGCTTTTTCCGAGCTAGTTTTTCCCTCAGGTCCTTCGGGATATCTCGATAGACCTTTCGGAAGTCTGACAATGCAGTCTCCCCACCTTTGGTCTTCGGTGCTTGAAGGGCGCTAAAGAAAAGCCGTCTGGGAGGAGCTGGCAAGAAGCTCATTTCCAAGTGTTGTGCAATAGGATAGTGAGAGGGAACTTCGGCAGCCGAAAAGACATAGGTCGATCCATTGACTGCGTTTCTGGGACTGGTTCCTCTATACTCATTGCTCAGGTCTGGCTCCAGAGCCTTGACCGCTTCTTCTACGTCAGCAGCTGAGTTGATATCGAAGCCTCGGTAAAGAACTGCGCCGTATTCCGAGACTTGCTGATCAATCCAATCACGGTTATACTGGATGAATCGTTTCAAGCAAAAATTCTTTATGTGTTCTTTGGGTGAAATGACAAGTGGCATCACATAGACTGCATTATCTGATGTCGCCGAAGAAGGGAGCAGCGTTGTTTCGATGTGTTGAAGTCCATGCTCCAATGCAGTTGTCTTGTTCCCTGTTGCGAGAAAATCCCGTAGTTCAAGAACTTGGTAGTCTGACTCTGGTGTCAGAACAGTGTGTGAGACGATGTCCGATTAATTTTTACGATTGATGGTGATTTCTCGAATAGCAGTGTACGATGTTTCTCGTCCGGGCGAAACGAGAACATTAGAACTTGAGCCCAGGGTGGGCAAATAGAAGAGTAGCAAAGGGTGTATTAGATATTGAATCATTGTCTTCTTAGGTGACAACCTGTGAATATCATAGTATGTAGCGTTGGCAAAACTCGAGAATTTCAAGTTTTGGCGCTCTTGACAACTTTGATGTCAAGAGGTCCCGAAAATGCAGGAATTTTGCGACTAATTACTAGACATTTTTAGTAATGCTATATTTGGGACTTCGGTAGTTCTGTTTACCCATTCTGATCTTTATCACCGAGTGGTGGGTCGGGGTTAGGGTCGCGACTTCTCTTTCCATCCTGTACCAACCATCTGTAAAAAATATTTTTGTTTGTTATACAATGATGCTAAGGGCTAAGACCATAGACAGGATCATTCGACTTGTTCAATGCACTGCTCCAGGCAACCACAATCTTTCTACCCTTATCATATGTAGGTTCTCGGCCATGGGAGATGGCAAAATTATCAATTTCCAAAAGATCCCCCTTTTGCCACCGATTAAAGGTCATATGTCTGTGAATCGTCTTACGAATGGAACCCATTTCCTTCATGGAAAAGGGTTCTCCGTCGCCAAAAGTCACTGTCAGAGCCATTTTGCGACGGGAAATAACATAGGTTGCGAATGCCATGACCCACGCCCTAGCGGATTGAAGCAACAACCGAATATCTCGAATGCGTTTATAGGAGTTCCAGAGTTCGGCAGGGTAAGTCGTCCAGTGAAATACTTGAGCATGATTGAACCACACTGGCTCTTTTGTAACAGGGTGCAGCTGAAAGGGTTCGGACTGATATTCACTGACGAATACGTCCTTTTTTCTTCCCTCCCATCTGACTGGAAAATTCTCTTTCGCAGCGATTTCTTCCACCTTGGACTTGTCAGAAGTCCTAAAGACATCTTGCCATGATTCCAAGGATGAGATGTCGTTAGTGAACAACGGGTTAGCACCCTTCCTGTAGTGAGTTCGAGTGTATCGGAGCTTTTTCCGAGCTAGTTTTTCTCTCAGATCCTCTGGGATATCTCGATAGACCTTTCGGAAGTCTGACAAAGCGGTCTCTCCGCCCTTAGTCTTCGGTGCTTGGAGGGCACTGAAGAAAAGCCGTCTGGGAGGAGCTGGCAAGAAGCTCATTTCCAAGTGTTGTGCAATAGGATAGTGAGAGGGAACTTCGGCAGCCGAAAAGACATATGTTGATCCATCGACTGCGTTTCTGGGACTGGTTCCTCTATAATCATTGCTCAAGTCTGGCTCAAGAGCTTTGACTTCTTGCTCAACTTCAGCAGCTGAGTTGATATCGAAGCCTCGAAAAAGCACTGCACCATATTCCGAGACTTGCTGATCAATCCAGTCCCGGTTGTTCTTGATAAATCCTCTCAAACAAAAGTTCTTCGTGTAGTTCTTCGGCGAAATGACAAGTGGCATCACATAGACTGAATTATCTGATGTCGCCGAAGAAGGGAGTAGGGATGTCTCGATATGCTGGAGGCCGCAGTCCAGTGGACTGGTGAATTCATTGCAGAAACTAGGAGCATCTTCTACCAACAGATTTCGTCCTTCCCCAACCTGGTAGTTCAACCGAATAGGTGATCGTCGATCGATTCCAGCGGATGATTTGATGTATGATGATGATGGTTCGGTTCGTCGTCCTGCTGACGAGACGACGGCACTAAAACTTGAGCCAAGCAAGGGCAAACGGAATAGCAGTAATATGTGCAGTAGAATTTGAATCATTGTTGTCATCTAGAGCTACAAAATGTGTTTTGTTGCCGAATGAATTAGAAAATGACCACACCACAGAGAGGCGGGAAGATACACTTTCGAATTGGGAACAGAATCGAACATTGTTGGTCTCCGGTTCTCCACTCCTCCGCTTTGACTGTTCGTAGATCTTCGAGCACGAACCAATAAAATTTAGCATCACAGATAATAAGACAAAAAGAAACACCGCTTTGAACTTGTAAGGATGAACTTGGAATCCATAAAAGTTACCGAGATCGGTTACTCTTGGGCCCAGAATCTAGTTATTGATCAACGATGGTCATTGACGCTGGAGTCTCTGCATTGATGGCAGGCCCTCTTGTGGTTATTGTCTGTTGTGCGGGTGGTCTTCGAACATACTTCCATTGGATGAATCGACGATTACGATCTGAAGTAGATGGCATTGAATCTGGAGCCGAACAGCCACGGATAAGGCCACATCGGACAAGAAGGGATCGACCGACATCAATCGATCTCGACAAGATAGACACCAGTGAGAATGGTCAGGATATCATACGTGCACGCCAAACCAGAACAGAAAGAATGATGGGTCACTTTCTGTTTGGAGTATGCGTCAAGGTCGATGGTCACATGGTTATGGCAAACTCTGAGGATGGATCTAAAGATATTGAGGCAACAGTTGCCGTACATGCAGTATATGAGTCTAGTCCACAGGAAAAGCTTCCTGCTGACGAATACGTTTCAACGAAGAAGGATGATTCAACATGCGGCGATGAGTGCTGTGCGATTTGTTTGGAACCATATGCGATTGGTGATGACCTATGTTCAGGAAAGACAGAGAAATGCTCTCATGTGTTTCACGAGCACTGTCTGATCGAATGGATTAGGAGGCACAATCGATGCCCACTTTGCAGATCAAATCTGATGCCAGAAGGCGAGCTGCGAAAAGAAGTCGTGTAGTAGATGCGATCTATATTTGCAAAGCGAATTATTAGATACTAGAACTAACAACATAGAAATCTACAATTACAGTATTGAAATGTCAACCTATCACGCCAATTTTGAGCGGTTTCATCGTCGTATCATCCAAAAATGTGCTTGGAATCATCCTTTCGACAAGTGAGATTCGTTGAGGTCAGCTTGGACAGTAATGATTTTGCAGCAATCAAGCGTTCAACAGTGATTGATAGTTGCAGGAAATAATCGACGCCTCAAAAGCAATCGCAACCTACAGGATTCTATCATATTAGTGTTCTTCTGAGATAGACTCGCGTCGAAGCACCACTGGAAAGTCAGTGGGCACAACCACTGTATCTTCCGTCAGCGCGGTTGGAAATTCTGAATAAACGGCATTCAGATCGGATTCCATTTGATTGTACAAGTCAATATTATTTCCAATATAATCTTGATCATCAAAGTGCAACATGTCGTCAATGATGGTTTGCATAAACGAGCTTCGGTAAATGGAAGGATCGAATTCCGACGACAGCAAATCGGGTGGCTGCTGGCTATTGCCTGCAGTAGAGCCCTCCAAAAGATTGCTATGCATATTACTGGAATTGCGCGGATCAATCTTGCTTTTCTGAGATTGCATCTGCGAAGGAGTAACTTTGTTACTCTCCTTGATTGGTCCGAGGAAGGACCATCGAATGCTTCTTCGGACGCGCTGCCACCGGCTCATTCCTGGGTAGCGCTGTTTCAAACGTTTGTAGAATCTGAACATTATCATTGGAACGGTATGAATGTGTGTGCGCGCGTGTGTCAGAATAATTATAAGAGCAGCAAACTCCATAAGAAGCATCAATACTTACGGGTATCGGTAGACGATCAGGTTCAAAATCCCTGCGGCTGGAATGCTGATGCCATGTAACAAAAATATCAGAAAAAAAGAGTGCCCATGCAACTCCAGGATTCGATTCAGAGTCGGAAAGGCATATACAGCATAGAAGCATAGGGTATAATAAAGCGATTGTCGAAAGACTGCCCGACTTCCCAATTTGTTGCTCTCCACAGACTGCTGTTCCTTTACCGAGGCAAATCCACCAATCGCGTCCATCACTTGGTCAGCATCCAACAATCCACCACCGCCGCCACTAATAATACTCGGATTCTTGGGTCCAACAGTGTGGTTCAAATTTGCATGATTCAAACTTGCGCGTTGGAGAGCATCGGCTACAAAGTTGGTACTGCTTCCATGGCGGTCGTTGGATGGTGCTCCGACAAGAGGAGTAATAGTCCCACCACCACCACCACCACCACCACCACTACTCCGACTGGCCCGAGCTATTCGCAAGGCATCCATCATGGATTCGGGAAGCAACAACAATCCTTCATTCGCATGGTCAGTCCCGGAAGTAATGGAACCTCTGAAACTACTATTGCCATCAAACGCATTGTGATGTTGTTGTTGTTGTTGCTGCTGCACCACAAAGGACCGTTCGCTCCCTTGAGACGTCAGCGACATGCGATTGGTGGCATTATTAGTGACAGCAGCAGCAGCAGCAGCAGCAGCAGCAGCATTGCCAGTAGTAGTAGTAGTATCCCCTACTCCCAATATCAGTTTCATTTCCCGGCGTTCCACGGTTCGATAGACGACAATCATAATCGTGGTAATGAGAATAATGACAATCCAAAGTGGAATGTAATACATTTCCCACCTGTGTGGATTCCAAAATTTTATAAAATGGCAGTCAATACAGGTTTGTTAGAGCCATTCTTTTTTCCCTTTGAGTCCATAGTCGCTATATCACAAAACATACACACACACACGCTTGCTTACCGAAATTGAGTATCATCGGGTTCGATCCAGCACCACAACAGGGCGCTCCCATAGATTCCATGAAACAGCCCAAACAAGGCCGTTCCAATTCCGACCATGTTGGGCAAGGCATGCATGTACGGTTCAATCTTCTTGACTTGCTTTTCCGAATACTTGTATTTGACCACGAGCATGTAATAAAGGGCGAGGCAAAAGTTGTCTGAAGAAGAAGGAAACAGAAAAATAATGAGAATATGTATACGGTGCATATGGTGATCGATCAGATTGGCTGGCAACCCTAATATATCCATATACTGTATGACAATAAGCAGAAACGTACAAATCGGTGGTGCTATGCTGAATTGCACAAATGTTCCTTGAATGAGACACGTTAGCTCATTCCCAATTGCCCTATAGGAAAGAAAACCAAAATGAAGTGAGTATGCATGGATGCATGCATGCCATTGCACACTCAACACATAGTAATACACCGCGCATCGCACACCTAGTGTAAAACATACCAAACTGTATTGTCTTCATCTTCACCCCCGGTCGGCATTGGCCAAGTGGACAAGAACATTGCCGCGGACACAATTCCATCCCAGAGACTCATTCCACACAGCAAACGATGGTAAACGTTGGATCGTTTCGAGGGTTCCTTTAGGACTTCCACAACGATCCATACGGAGGCAATGATGGACAAGAACCCGCTGCATTTTGGAGCGAATGCCAAGGCAACTTGCTGATTGTGAGTGAATAGTTGTTGATGCATTCTTAGAATATCATTGACATTGCTGGTTTTAGTACAGGTATGGTAGTGGTAGAGCAGAAGTGCTGTGGTTGGCAGTCTCGTGAAGGGAGGTGCACCTACAGTAATATACCGGTATACTCTCTCGTCCGCTTACCAAAATATGGCCAAAGTTTTCAGAATCATTTCCCCTTCCCATCTCCCTCCTTTTGAATTCGAAAAAGGGGAAGAGAATGGCGGACAGTCAGTCACAGTCTCCAGCGTTTTCGCGGGAGGGGCCAATCGAAGGGGGTCGTGGTCGTGAGTCATTTTGCTTTCGGTCTTTGTGTAGAATGGTACGAAAATGGAAAGGCTTCGTTCTCATATCATGCACCATCCCTACTGAAAAGGGTAGTAATGTAGGTACGAAAAATCCACAGGCACTCCTCTTTGTTATCATCACGTAAGGAAACAACAGATCTACCTTGTGGATTCTATTTTAAGGTGTTTGGCTTTTTACAACTGTGACACTACTTGTATTTATCTTCAATCGATCAGTAATCTCCACGTTTCACACTCTTAAGCTGAGCGTCGATTGTTACTGCAACAAAGAGAAGAAGAAGAACAAGAAGTTCGAGTCATACCATTCATTCTTTCATTCCCAGTTTTCGGTTTCAGGGCCAAGTAAAAAGGACAATTCACGCTCTCTGAGTTGATACAACAGAGTATCCACAACAACAACAACAACAACAACAACAACAACAACAGACACGAAGAAGAAGACCAATATGGCCAGCAATAACAACAACGACGAGTACACGGTGGGAGCCGATACTTACGGAGGCGACACCTTTGGCGGAGATACCTTTGCTGAAGCCGGTCCCAATGAAACAGGACCTTCTCCCAATGCCGACGAGTTCACCCAGTATGACAATCGTACCACAACCGGCGATTATACTCGCACGGGAGGCTCCACCGATGACTTTACCACCAGTCAATTCACGGAAGATCCAAGTGCTGAAGTGCCAGATGCCACGGAGACTGGTCCAACGGTGCCTCCTCCCGAAGGTCCGTATTACGATGACACAGGTCGCCCCTATTACATCAACGCCGACGGAGAACCTTATTATGATGACCACTACCAACCTCCCGAGTCGGCCATGAGTTTGGTCCCTTACGATCCTGCCTCGGAACCTCAGCCAAGGCAGTATGCAGGCCGCGAGTACAAGGACGCAGGCAACGAACTCATGGTCTACGATCCCGACATGGCCTATGCCGACGAGGACGACGATGATTATGACTATGACGAAGGAGAACCCATCAACATGCGCGAGACCTACGAAGATGAAATTGTGGAAGACGAATCCAAGCGCCGGGCTCGGCGCCGCCGGGCCTGGTGTTGCTGTCTCATTTGTCTCTGCTGTTTGCTTTTGCTGTTGCTAATAGCAGTCCTTTACATCATCCTCAAGGACAAGGAACCCGATCAAATGGAAACCTTGGCTCCTACCTTTTCTCCATGGATTGATGACACTGATGACGATTTCTACTACGATGATGATATCGTCCTAGCACGGGGACAAATCAATTCCTGTATGGCCGACTTTGATGGAAACTGCGACTTTGAAGATCAATCCTGCTTTCCCAATGTGGTGGATCAGTGCAACTGCAACGGGCAAATCGAAATTATCCCCCAAGACGTCAAGGACATGCGCGCTACCATTCAAGAACGAGTCGCCCAAAAGTTTTTTGGACCCAACTTTACCTTGCCCGAAAATCTATGTCATCCCATCAACATGGCCATGATCTGGTTTGCCTCGGGGAACAATCGGGATGCCGGACAAGCTCGTCAGCGATTCACTCTCGCCATTAACTACTATGGTTTGAATGGAACCATTTGGGATTACGACGATGCTTGGATGAGTGATCTCAATGAATGTCTTTGGTTGGGAGTCCAGTGCAACAACCGCGATGCCATCAATTCCATGCAGATGGATACCAACAACTTGTTTGGACAGGTATGTATTATTTGTGATACTATATTATATCATTGTTGTTGACTAGAGACTTGGCGATTTGTCTGGATTTGCATTTCTTTCATCAGTTACTAACCAACCAATTTCCAAACATGTCCTCTTGCCATGTCCTTATTATTATTATTATTATTACAGTTCCCGAGTGAGATTGGTCTCATGATTGGTCTTGCTTCCATCTCTGCCTCTCGTGTTCACTTGACCGGAACCATTCCTACCGAGCTCTTTGGAATGCCTCGCCTTAGAGAATTACGACTCTATGGTAACCGTATTACCGGTACCATTCCCACCGAGGTTGGAAACTCGCCGGTTCTTCGAGGCTTTCGCGTCGAAACCAACTTTATCAGTGGCCGGATTCCCAGTGAAATTGGCCGCACACGAACTCTCACGGACTTGAACATTGGTTTCAACCGTATGAAGGGTACGGTTCCAAGTCAACTGGGAGAACTGCAGCAACTCGTCAACCTTCGATTTGCGTCCAACGAATTGTCGGGAATCCTACCCACGGACCTGGGTCGTTTGAATTCTCTCGAAGTTTTGGCACTGTCCGAAAACTTGTTCAATGGCAACTTTCCAACCCACATTGGTCTCTTGTGGAAGATGAGAGATTTGCGTGCCGCATCCGTTGGTGTGGGTGGCTTCATGCCATCGGAATTGGGGTTGCTCACCGACATGCAACGTCTCGAGTTGGGTTACAATGGGTTCTCGGGAAGACTCATTTCGGAAATTGGGCAATTGACCAACATGTGTAAGTTATTGACTCCATGTGCATCCAAATGGTTTTATTCTCTGGACAGACAAGCATGCTCACTTCAGTCCTTTTCTCTATTTTTTTTCCTTCTCGCAATGCACAGTCTACTTTAGTATCAACGACAATCGATTGGAAGGAGAAATCCCGTTCCAAATTGGAAACTTGCAAAACATGACTCGAATGCAATTTCAACGAAATCAGTTCGCTGGAAATGTCCCATACACCATTGGAAACCTGGAAAAACTCGAGCAATTTACCCTGGAGGGTAATAAACTCGGTGGTACCATTCCTGCAGAGGTTTGCGATTTGACCAAGAACTATTTGAGACAGTTCATTGTGGATTGTTACGATGCCCGATTGAACGAAGGGTACGATTGCGAACCAGATTGCTGCACCTTGTGCCGCGATGTCAAGTAAATCAATCTTTTGGAGTATACATACATATATGGGCAGGCGCAAATAGCCGAAATAATTGTTTGTGCAATATAATACTATTACCACTCTAGTAAATAATATTATTCGTTATCGCCTCCTCAAGTCATCCAATAATGATGGCCCCAATAAGGTTTACTCAATTCTATCTTGATCTGCTGTGCCATCATGAAAAGTCTGTTGGTAGGGATCTCATGAGGTCTTTCAAATTCTTTTCCAATCACAGAGTGGATTCTGTAGAATGAGAAAATATATCTGGCGTTTACTGGGTCCCAATAGTTCTTGAATAAGACTGATGGTTCGTGAGTGTAACCTTCCATCAATCTAAATAAAAGTCTCAAAAGCTCATCTGACTTTTCTTTGTTTCTCAAATGCTTCGAAACTTGCATCGCTAGCTTGGTTAAGTCTTCTGGTTTTAGCGATCGAGGATTCGAGATAGGTATCCCAACTAAGGTATCCCAACTATTTGACTCACATACGGATCAAAAAACATATAGAAATTCTTTTCTGGATGCCATTGCATCTTCATTGCAGCTTGTGCTCCCCTATGATCCACTTGGGAATTATCGTTTGAACATGCTGCTCCATTAGTGTCTGATCGGTAGAGACAGTATGGACATGCGCTACTAGCTCACGAAGCGTTTTCTTGTTGAGCTTGCTTGGTGTAACGAAGGCCCTTCCAACAAGGCTATCTATGACTGGATCGCCAAACTCATAATGTCCCTCCTTGGCTGACCATTTTCGATTGGCAAGCAATGGTTTCCAATGCATAATGCTTGGAAGTTTGAACACGCCGTTTCGGTTCAGCCATGGTATGAAATCGTATTTTGACTCTTGTTGTGATACATTATACTATTGTCATCATCGCGCATTGTATCCATTTCAAGATGTCACTGCAACGTCAAAGGTACTCGAACCAGTCGACTATCAGAGTAATCGATCATCTATCGGAGTATACGGTATATACCAGTACAGTAATCCATAATCCAACAAGAGCGATGATTCTTGTTTTGGACAAAATGAAAGCTAGCACCATGTAATTCAATACTACAAGAGTAGACTCTTTAATGAAAATGGAAGAAAATTATGTATGAAAAGATTCAGAGTTGGTTCAATCCTGCAAGTGCTGAACTCCAAAGGCTGGAGTTTTCGCTGGGTGCTACAGTACGTATACTGCTTTCAAGACTCTGCATTTCCATACTTTTTTTCAAAATGTTTAATCACCTCCTTCGATAAGCCGACGATAGTTTCGTCTGTGAGATTGTCCAAATCCGCAAACTTGGGGTTCAATATTTCACGAGCAGCGAAATTGTGAAAGATGACTTTGTTGTCCCTCGAGTTCCAGAACCAGCTGTTGAGCCTTCCGGTCCATTCAGGGTAATCTCTTGTGGGTTCCAACAAAAGGTTGACCTTGCGAAAAGCCTCCTGCTTCTTTTCCAAGACCATTCGGAGCTGTTCTGCAATCGCATTTAGCTTCTCCTCCGTAATCTCTTCAGGTGCGAGAAGAGGCTCTCTCAGAATCCTCTGAACGTGCATGTTACGGAAGCCATAAGCCCATAGATGGATGATCCAATGATACTGCTGAACATCGTCCTGGAACGGACAACCTTCGAGTTTCGAAGCAAGCTTTTGCAGCACAACCCTTCCAGTATGTTTGCGGTTCACAATGGCCTTGACTTGCTCGCAGAGCTTTTGAAGGTCTCCTTCACTGAGTGCATACGGATCCTTCAGGGGTTGGGCAAGAAGTTTTCCGATCGAACGGTTGTAGAAATTATAGTGAAAGCCTTCGGTATTCCAACCGTGCTGTAAAGCTCGCTCTCCGTCGTCATCGCCCACAAAATGCAAAATCCTCTCGATGTATAGGTCCATTAGAGCTCGTTTGTCGACAGTGGCTTGGATTCTTCCTGGAATTTCGCCGAGGACCTTTTTATTGATTTTGCTGGGTGCTTTAAGCATTGGCTGCAATATTCCTTGCAGTATAGGATCGCTGAATAAATATTGGTTGCCATTAGATTTCCAGCGTCGATTGTCCAGATTGGATTTCCAAGAAACGTTCTCGCCCAAAAGAGCCTTGAGTTCAAAAAGGAGCGCGTCGACTCGTTTCTTGCGGGCTTCTTCGAATCGCTTTTGCCCTTCCAGTTTGGCTTTTAGAATGGCATTCTTTCGGGCAGTGGCATCTTCTCGATTTTGGTTGACTGCCGAAAGAATGGCATTTGCAGACGCAATAGCTTTGGGCTGACGAGTGTCGCATTCTTCAACATGTCTAGCGACGACTTTTTCAGCCTGGGTCATATTCGTGATTGTCGCCATCGTTTCAATATCTTGGAGAGTTACCACCGGTCCAATGTTTGTGCCAGTAGAATCTTGTATGGGGGCCTTGATTAGGAATCTGTGAGGGGATCTAGGCCCTTTCAGAGGGACACGCTGAACTCTTTTACAATCAAGGAACCGTTTCACCGGATTCTTCCGCAAAGTCTTCTCGGAGCATGCCCCAGTACATCTAGTGCACAGAAACATACCAATACATGGGGAAACGTAGCGAGTAGCCCGATGGCACCTTTCGCATCGCTTTCCAGAGACAACACGGAGAAGTCTCATAGGTGATGGAATCCAAATCATCTGATCTCGAATAGGCGGGATCATGCGTTCGAGAGTCGTAGCGGCGTATCCACCAGACATCATAGTAGCCCGAACCACATGATTATAAGTGAGAAGGGAAGAAAAGTCCTTGTTGACACACGAGAACTGCAGTAGTGAGTTTGTATCCAAAAACGAGAAGAGTTCGGCAACGATGTCTGTGCAGCCAAACAACGTGCTCGAGATCGTTACCGCTTCGTCCTTTCTCGCCTTGGTCTTTAGACGTTTTGAGGCTCTTGGAGTGACATCAATTTGGCGCTTTAGGGTCATCATGATGAAGGGATTGCTTTCAGTTTGTTCCAAAGTTGAAATTATGAGGTTTTTGATGCCACTGTGAAACATGCCAGAACGCGAGACGTATGAAGGGCGGACCACACACGGAGAAGTTCCGAATCCAAAATCGGCTCAAATCTCCCCCCGACAAGTCTTATGTAGGCTATGACCACCATGGACAACTACTTCCAGCGATGGAAATGGTGGCGCACTTGCTGATATTCACTTGGGGAGTATTTTGGGCATCTGCGATTTCTCAAGTAGCCCAATTTCGAAGCGGTAGGCGATGCGAGCATCGACTATAAAGTCTCTTGTAACTTCCCAGCGATTCATCTATCAATATGCCACAGTGGTTCGTCTCATCGAATGGTTCTTTTGTCTTGCATTTAAACAATCAACTAGAGTACCTGCGATTTCATGGGATGGTTTGAAAGTAGTCATCAAGGATAAAGTGATTTAGAGCGACAGCAGTCGTCGTAGATTGGCTCGATTCACTTCTGAACAGCTATACCTTATTTGCTAGAATATCTAACAATTCGTCTGACTGTTCGGAGCGCCAAACTCTTTGTCACTTGCCATAGGTACCGATGAGTTTCCCTGACTAAACTGAATTGCGCTAGAAGCCTGTTTTTCCTTCCAACTTTCCTGTCTCTCCATCACATGCATTGTATTTGGATTCTACTAGACTTGATCGATATGAGCCTTCGAATGCTTGGAGCTCAAGGAAGTATTATGATGTGACGAAGTGTGCAATAATAGGCCTCTCTGTCTTGTGTTCTTGTTATTTCATCAGTTGCTATCAATCGGCCTCAGTAGCATCTAGGATCGTCAACAAACAAAGAACCAAGAGTAAAACCCCCGACACCAAAGAAGGATCGACTGGGAGTTTTGTAGAGCTTAGTCGATATCCGGCCATGTGTCCAAAGTGCATCATGACATAGGATGCGACGACAGCGTAGAATCCAGATATTCCTGGTGACAATCCCATGGCTCCTCCCGCTGCGCCTCCAGCAAGATTATTCAGTGTCATCGGTACGGACAATTGGATGACTTGAGCGAAAGTCATTGCGCCAACTGACGATGATGTAGTTGTCTCATTACCATTATTGAAACAATACGAAACAATTTCAACAGTGCCCAGTACTCCAAACATAAGCGCTGCCACCACATTTGCAAAGGAAGGAAGGAATTCCATTATCACCCTGCCTCCAAAAACAGCAAGGAAAGCACCAAGTCCATTGCAAAGTGAAATCAGGGCGTTTGCCCATCGTCCCAAGTGCTTGCGTCGAATTCCGATGCTGAATCCAACTGTGAAGTTGTCCGTTGAGGATGCCAGTGCCAGGATCGACGCATCGATATGCTTGCTCAGGGTGAAATTAGTAGGAGACGACATCAATCCTTTTCATCGACGAATGATCCTTGGTGATTGAATGTAAGTACGGTAGGTCTTCATTCATCTATCAACATGAGTGCATACAATAATAAGTTATCACACGCAGTATCAGCTCGTCATCGATCATCGTCTCTTCAAAAGATTTGTCATACGTCAGAATATTGATCGTATCAGTCGAATCAATCACTTCATCTGACAATGTGGTAAGAGAGTCAGTCTACAAACGACGATATATAAGATTCGAAAGGGGAAGCAAAAGGGGAAGCAAAAGTGGAAGTCCACGTACTTTGAAAAGCTGAGAAGTAGTAGTTGATTGTTATACGAGAAGTTATTGTCGCAAGGGTATGGTGGCGAGGATGGCCGCTTGGTATTCTTGCCACGAACGAGAAATGATGTTTGGGGCTTCCTGCCACGAATTTCATTAGTTCTGTTCAAAGATTTGAATGACCTCGTTGGACAAGTCAGCGATTGCGGCATCGGTGAGATTTAGAAGATCAGCGATTTTTTTTCCAATAGTAGACGAGCTTTTTCGTTGCTCACACCCTGAAGAGAAAAGAAAACTTCGTTGTTAACCCTGTTCCAGCGCCAACCATCGAGATGATGCGTCCATTCCACATACTTTCTGGTAGGTTGCACCAAAAGCTCCACCTTGCGATGAACCTCATGTTTCCGTTCCAGAAGGGATCGGACTTTTTCTGCCAGCTCATCCAGCTTTTCATTGGTAATCAAAGCGGGGTCAAGAAGGGGTTCTGCCAAAATACAGTGAATGTATGCCTTATTGAAAGAATAAGCCCACTTGTTGGCCCCCCAAGAATTCTGCTCAAGCTCCTCCTTGAACGGAACCCCATCGAGTTTCGCGACAAGCTTTTCCAAAACCACGTCGCATGCCTCTCTTCTGTGGACCAATTTCTTGACTTCAACGCAGAGCCTTACCAGGTCTTCTTCATTCAATGCACGTGGATTCTTCAATGGTTCGCCAAGGACATGGTGGACGTGGAGTCTGCGAAACCTGTACCAAAACTGGTCCAAAATCCAATCGTGATCGAGGACGCGTCTTGCCTCTGGATGATCTGCAAAATTCACCATTCTTTGAATATAGTGGTCCATCAATGCTCGGTTATCGAATGCATTTTGGATCTCTCCGGGAATTTCACGGAGGCGCTTTCTGGTTACCTTGCTGGGAGCTTTCAGAAGATGCCTTGCAAGATTTCGTCACGGAAGTCATACCCGTGGGAATAACGGTGGTACCACTCGCAGACCTGAGATACCCACGTTCTCTCATCCAGTTTGGACTTCCACGCAACTTCATCTCCCACAAGACCATGCAGATGATCGAGCAGCTTATCTACTCGTTGCTTGCGTACCTCCCCGAATCGCTTCTGTCCGTTCGCTTTGCTTTCGCGGGCAGCAGCCTTTCGTGCTTCGGCCTCTTCTTTGTTTTCTTTGACTGCTGATAAAATTGCCTTCTCTCCATCCATCATATCAGGCCGACGATGTAGGCATTCAACCATGTGGTCGATGACTTTCTCCTCTGGAGTAAGTCCTGGCGTGTTGTCAGCGATCATTTCCGCAATGTTTTGAAAGGTGATCAGCGGCCCAACCTCTTCTCCACTCCGGTCCATCATGGGACTCTTGATGAAATACTTCTTTCTTGCCCATGGACCTTTTCGCGGGCCATAGCACACAAATGGGGCTTTTTTATGTGCTACAATGGTCTTGTTTCCATGATCCACAGGCGTCGTGCAAGTCACAATACAGTTGTCGCAAAGAAAGACGCCAAACGATGCAGATACATAGCGAGTTGAGTCAAAGCACTTCTCGCAACGCTTTCCACAAACAATACGGAGCAGCCTGGTAGGCGAAGGCACCCAAATGTCAAAACACTCCAGTATCCGAACCAAACGTTCAAGAGACTGCGCCCCGAAACCTCCTTGCATCATTGCAGCCCGGACAACATGGTGATACGTGAGCAATGACATGAACTCTTTGTTCAAACAGGAAAACTTGAGCAAGGATCTCGTATCCAAGAACGAAAATAGCTGGGACACAATATCCGTGATACCAAACAGAGTCTTTGCGACAGCTACAGCTTCCTTCTGCACGTCCCCGTTCTTGGGACGTTTAGAGTCTCTTGAAGTTACAGTGGCTTTGCGCTTGACAGGCGACATGATGGATTGCTTTCTGTTTGTTTCTTGATGTTTCATTGAGATTGTTTCCAATGATGATAAGGAGTTTTGTGTTTTATTATTTTGTGTGAGCCGCATGACTGTCCGACGTCCGTACGGAAAACAATTCAAATATTTCCCTCCGACCCTTTATTGTGAAACTCCATTTTATATACTAGAGGTAGAAATAAATCTGAGTCGCTCAGAACGTCTTCGCCGGTAAAACGGTGAACCAGATGATGCTAAACTCTTTGTCGCTCCTTGTAGCCGGTTCGGACATCCACCAGAGCTTGGAGCTGATCAATCCCTTCCAACTTTTGCAGGCCATTCTTTTGTACACTTTGCTTGAGTGCCAATACACTGCCCCGAAGCTGATCGAAACCATCCAGTCGGGCTGTAATGCGGTCATCGTTGGAAATATCGACCAAGAGTCGGACAATGTTCTTTAGTTGATGTTGCTTGGTCTTGTAGTCAGCGACCTTGTCGACGATTCGGTCAAAAAGTGACAAAAGGAGAACCTTTTCAGCATGACACACGCCGATAAGCGGAGACAGCAGCTTGGTGGCTCCTCCCATGGAGTTTTTCGAGGCCGATATAAAGTCTATTGATGCAAACAGCGCATTCACAAGAGGTTCATTCAGCTCGGGTGGAACGTCGGTCTCTCCAGTTGTTACTTGAATATCCAGCAAAATCAAAGCCAAAAGTGAAATGGAAGCACGGTATCGCAAGTAGCTATCCGCTGCTTCTAGTTCCTCCTTTGGTTTTAGTAGATCTTTCAAGAATGGAAGTAGCATTTGTAGAATTCGTTTCGAGCCACATTCAATCAAGGCAACCGAAACTCGTCGCACACCAGAATCCATTGTTCCCATGCGTGACAGGAAGGAGGCAAATGGCTCGTCACTGGACTGGTTCTTTCGTTTGCTCTTTGCTTTTGGAATCACAATGCTTGTCAACAAAAACTGGATGTAGTTCTTCATTGGAATGCTCCTTCGAATCGCTTGTAAGGACGAAACAATTGCATCTGCCGTCGATGTATCATTCGAAGACTTGGAACAGAACTTGGCTAGCCCCTTTAGACAGGAAGCCGAGGGTTTCTCCAACATTACCATCAACGCGAGGAACTTGCTCTGACTCTGAGTCGTATAAATTTCAAATGCCGGTCGTTCTCCCTTCTCTTCCGTGAGGACTAAATCTTCCATTCTGTTCCGCAACGTGTTGCCCAATTCCGAGTCGGTGCCATTGGATCGCACGATTCCGAGCAGTGCATCAAATGTAACATTGGTTTCAAACTCACAGTCAGCACCCCAAAAGTTGAGAAAGGATGACATCGCAGACGTCATATCCATCAATAGAGGTGCATCGGCCAAATTCGGATAATTCAAACTTGTGAGAATGTCACAGACAGTGACAGCCACCTTGCGCCCAGCTTGAGAGCGCGCTAACGCTGCATTGGAATCTTGGAAAAAGATCTCGTTGATTGCCTTCAGCATGGCACTACCGTGGTCGTACAGTGAGTTGCTGGCAGAATCGACCGAGGATAGCAACAAGTCACAAGTGACGTTCAAGGCGGAAGTAGGATAGTCTTGGTCCGATTTGTATCGTTGCAAATGAGGCAAGAGGAAGGAAGAGAGTTGCGACTTCCACTTCAGCTGCTTTCCTTCAGAATCTTGACAAATGTTCTCGGGTACTGTCGCACCAATGGTCATTACAGTGGTGCAAAGGGTCGAATTCAAGGATTCGACCGTTGAATCGTTCACAAACTTGAAGTCTCCTCGTTGCAATGGCAACATATCTAGCAGAATCGATAAAACTTGAACTGCTAGCTTTTGCAACTTCTCTGGAGGCTCATTGTCTGGTTGACCTTCATAGAATCGTGTCTTTCGCTTCCACAACAACCCAATGGCCTGAAAAACCAACGAAATTAGTTTCTCCTTGGACTGTGGACTTGGGGATTTCTTGGTTTTCGCTACTTCCATAGTCTCTGATTCCAAGATCTCCATCAAGATATTTCGGACTTTTTCCATTAACTCTTGTATCACTTCCATATCATCGTTCTCGCCATCCGTCCTGCCGGCTCGGCTTCGATCCAAAGAAAGAATATCCTGGATTGAACTCAATGGTGCAACAGGTGGCCGTATCGACCTTCCTTCCACTACGATTGCATTACGAGATCGACCACCTGAAACAAACGTGAAATGAGGACAAGACTCTATCGAAGCCCGCTTCAGCTGTCGATCGGAGGCATCAACCTTCGAAACCTTCATCAACGATACTAAACCGAGTAGGATTTCAGCCTTAGCAGCGAGCTTTCCTCTGTCCGTCAATAGACCAATGAAAGGTTTCAGCAATTTCGCTACATGCGGCCGAAGGAGCTTTGGATGAACAGAGCAAACCAAGTGGACAGCTTTGGCACCATCTACTCTCATCGTTGAATCCAGACTATGAAGGGCTGAGGTCAAGTAGGCAACAATCAGAGGCATGAATGGTCGAATAGAAGTCTCCGATTGTTTTCGTAGTAGTTCTCCAAACGTTGTAAGTCCAGCCGTCCGTGTGTCGTCGTCTTCGTCTACCCACGACTTGGCACAGCAAGGTATCAAGAGGGCCAAATGTGGCCGAAGTGAGGCTGTAGATTCATGTCGCGTAATATCCCCCAATCCTTTAACGGCGCTCAAGCGGACAGCTGCAGCATGATGACTTAGTTGAAGTGACAAATCAACCATCGATCTTCCTCGAGCCGACGCAACACCCGTCCCTATTTGTTGCAAGGCATGTTGATCTGCCATCCGAATGGAAGCTGACTTGAAAGTCGTATCGGTGAAATTGGCAGCCTTGGGCGCTCGCTTTCCGACTTTTGCCTTGAGGCGTTTGAAGTCGGATTGTGACTGACCTCCACTCTTTCGTTTGGACGACATGGTGAATGTAGGGTTGTGTGGTGTTTGTTGATGGTGTTTTTTATATGTGGCAATAGTACAAAGAAAATAACAGATGATTTATTGATTGGATTTGTCGGAGAAAAAAAATGAAGGGCTCTGTTCTGAACGCAATGACTGACAGACGTACCCTTTGATTCGAAATTGAAACCAAAACTTCAAACTGATCAGAGACATGGATCAGAATATCGAAGGATACCAGTAGGTACAATATTCCTGTAAAGTAGGCCACCATGCTTTATAAAAACGTAATTCACCATGGATCGCGACTTGCCAACTTAACTACTAAGCCTCTTAACTTTACTACTTCTTGTCCCTTGTGCTCGTGCTGGCTTGAGTCGACATTAACGGCGCTTTGGTCGGAGCATGCCTTTCAAAGTTGCCTACCGTACCGGTATACTTGTCTTGCTGCAAGCTGCAAAACCACGTTGATAGTGGGAATGAAGGAATGAATGAATCAATCGTATCAGAGAATCGTAACAATGGGGTGATCGCGGGTGAGGAATAGCGCTAGGAAGAAGGTGCAGAAATGACGTGGTTGATTGGCAGGGACTGGGATTTAACGAGGAAAGAGTTGTTTAGTGGCGCTATTGAGACTCAAGATTTCTGAGTGTTCGATTGGCCGTCAAACTTGGTGGCTTGTGGTTTTGAAACATTTATGGATGAAGGACGAAAACAGAAAAACCAATTAGTTGATCGTGATAAAAAGGACGATTGTTAAGCACAGATCTTTCTTGCTTTTATTCCACACGAGCTTACGTCAATTGTTGAAACTACATTCAGACGAGTAAGGAACAAAAGGCTCGTGTGACAAACGGGAAGTTGCAGACTATTGAGGATGTTTGCCGTCTCACAACTTCCGTTCTTCTCATTTTCTGCTTTAGGAATCGGAACAAACCATTTTGACACTCATGGCTCGTCACCAAGCACAACCGAAGCCCCAGAGCATCATTCACCACCTGAGTCGTCTTGGATCAAGAGTTGTCAGGCCATTATCATCGTCTCATAAGAGAAGGCCAACCAAACTGTTGGACGCTGATGGAAGCGTGGAGAGCTACACAGATACCTCCGTTCCTTCCTCTCTTAGATCGATAAAATCTCTGCCTGCGCTAACTCTAAAGGACGATAGTACAAGCTTGAAAGGTTCTTCTTTGTCACTGAGTGTTGGTGATACAGTCGGGACGGCAAGCTCCAAAGATTCTTTGCCACTGGGACTGGACATGGAAAGCATCACCGACTCCGATGCCGGGGATGAAGTAGTACATGGCAGTCTATCCGACTGGGTAGCTGGTGAAGACCAAAACGAAACGTTTGAGACCATGGATCAGAACGAATTCCTCTTCGAATGCTTCATTTCCAATAAACAAAGCGACATTATCTTCTTTGTTCATTTCTTCAATGATGATTCCACAATATCCGACGAAATAGAGAAGACCATATCCGGCATCGTGATGGGCGAGAAGGTCAACTGCCATCTAATACGAGTAAATGCACGCATGGCACCCTTATTTACTATGAAACTTGGAATTGATCCAGAGCAACCAACCATTGTAGCAATTCGAAACGGAAGCGTGATTGACAGAGTCTCAGACTTCTCCTCGGGCGTGCGAGACGAAGTGGAACATTGGATAGAAGCGAATGATTTTTTGAATCATTCGGAGCTTCTGTTCTCCTTGTCGCACCTATCTACAGAATAGACGCTGGCGTGTTGCTATTAGTAGCTACTGTAGACTGTAACATTAATATTCCACAGTACCAAGGGGGTACCGTGAATGAGTTTCGGCGTACAGACGTGTATTTTACCATGATCCGTCTAAAACCATCAACCACGGGTTCGATTGTAGTTGTATCAGGCAGGCAGGTTCAACAACCGTAGCGCTGCATCCGCAACTCCAGTTTTTAGGATTTTCTTTCTTCAAGCAATTTCTGTCAGAAGTGGAGAAGCTTCGTCTTTGAGGCACCAAGAACTTCGCGATGAAAAGTTTCTGGACCGAACCACCACAGCCAGCTCTGGCTTTTAGAGACGATGCTGGCAGGCTACAGTAGCTACTCCTCTTGGGACTATTGCCATTGCGTGTACTACCGACTTTGAGAGCACCAGATACCATGGTACCATGGTGACAATAAAGCTCGCTCATCTGCCAGACGGTCATTTCTTGATAGAGAATGAACATATCCTCTCTTGAAGTTCAACCTACTATTACTGTACGATAGCAGGACTTGCGAAGACTAGTCCGATTTAGTCTCAGCACCAACAGCGTTCCCGTATGCGAGGGAGGACCGTGGCTCCGTTTCTTTCTGAATGTTGTACTTCAAGAATAGCCGCTAATAAATGCAAAAGGCCGATGCTCATTCGGATATTGTTATCATACAGAATGGTGGACCAAATATCAATGTCTCTTGATCAGAAGATTTGCATAGAAACTGAGTAGCACGATGCACAAAAGCGGGGGACATGTGCCTGATATAGCACGCTGGTTCTCCGAATGAAGTTGGTAGTTGGTGTCGGGCAAGGACTTTTACTCCTGCGGGTGATGAAAAATCTGCTCCAATATATTTTTCAAATCCTCACAATTAACAAAATTCGCGCTGTTTGCACAAAGATTCGTGGGGCTTTTTGTTTTGGCACCAGTACCGGTACGTAGTTCAACGGAGTTTCGATGTCCTTTAGTCTCACAATTTTTCCGCTTTTCCTAATAGCGACCTTTTCTTCGTCAACTCACAAATTCTCAGAACGAAAAAAAAATCATGGATCACATCAATTCATTCGGCAAAGGCCTGACACCGGTCAAGAGACCTCAATCCATCGTCCACCGGATTGGACGTATGAGTTCCTCAATCTCTTTGCCTTTTGGAAAGAAGAGCGCAAAGACGTTCACCAAGAATTCAAAGAAAGACAAGAAGATCAAGAAGAAGTGTACTCGAAAGTCTACTAAAATCGTTAAGAAAGAGGAAACTACCTTAACTCTTGCAGAATCTTCTCATTCTGCAGCCCTCACTTCAGAAACTGTCGATGAGTTTGGCAGTCTTTGCCACAGCGATGAAGATTTCTCAGAAGGGACAATGGGAGGAGAAAACCTGGATCAAAGCACTCACCACGAAGAAGAAGACTTCTTTGTTGCTCTGAACCAAAACGAGTTCCTGATTGAGTGTTTTATGACCAATGAATGCAGCGACCAAACCTTCATTGTACATTTCTACGCCGAAGATTCACCGTCTCTATCATACGATATTGAGGAAGCCATTTTGATTCGTACCATGGAATCTGGATCCAACTGCCAATGCCGTCGAGTGAACTCAAGACTGACCCCGCTGTTTACAGCAAAGCTTGGCATTGATCCCGACCAACCAACAATTGTTGCAATCCGAAATGGTGTTGTCGTAGACAGAATATCCGACATCTCTCCTGGATGCTGGGAACTCGAGAAGTGGATTTCAGACACTGGCATATTGACGCAAAAGCCAGACAACAACAGTGCATTCCCCAGCATGAATGTACACTCGTGTTGAGAAAACTACATATATTTATAATACATGATTTTGTACAATGGCTGCACTGCACCAAACCCCATATCTAGTATCATTTCTAGGATGACATTAGCTGATACTGACCAGTAGGAGGCCCACAGGTCCACACTTGCCCATCCAAGGCTCCTAGTAGCAAACACAACGATGGATGTTGCCGAAAACGGTACTACTTCCGCGTTCCAAAAGCCTGCGAACCTTCAGTCCTCACAACATTCCCGTTGACAATCTCTTGTTATGATGATGGCTCAAGGTTTTTCATGAAGGTCACCCCCGTTAAATCTAGAGTCGCAGATCGACTCCAGTCATAATGCTGAGAAGCTTTTCGATCTATCAGCACGACCACAAATGGCAACACGTAAAGCAATCTCAAAATAACAGATTCTTGCGACTGTTAGTCTCGTGATGTTTTATATTGGGTTTTCGCCTTGTTTTATTGAACAAGCCAATTTCGAAATTCAACTTGGGAGAAGGACGAGCTTTTCACCAGAAAAGTGAAAAGCCTTTTCAAAAATCTTGACTACGGGCACAGAAACCCCGAAAATCTGAGTCATTCATTGGAAAGCCATATCCAACCACACGGAAATACATTTGCTTTTATTGATATCCAAATTGGCATAATGTATCTTTCGACTTTCACAAAACACAGCCAACATTAGCAATGTCAGACTACGAAGCCCCCAAGCCTCAATCCATCCTTCACCAAATAGGACGTCTTGGATCCAAAATGTACAAGCCCTTAAAGAAGAACAAATCAGCGAGGGATGACGATGTGCAGGAATCAGCACACGTGCTAGTACTGGACAGCGACGGAGTCCTTGACGAGAATGGGATCTTTCACGGGATTGACGCCAGTGGCCATGAAGACTTTTCTTCCGTCACCAGCCAAGGAGATTACGAAGATAATCTTATCGAAGACATGGAAGACACACCTTTGCCTCAAGCTACAGAGGACGGCAAGTGCGATGGTAATTCGCAAAAGGGAAAGGACGTGAGCAATGATGCCTCGGCTAGTCGCCGTTCGTCCAACAAAAGTCATCGGAGGTCAGGTAACTCCCTCCGCATTGATACCACAGGAGAGATGTTCTAGTCCGATAAAAGGCACTAGCTAGCGAAGCAATAGACTCGGCAGGAAGAGTTTTTGGTGGTCGGAACTAATACTCGCCAGCCACGTGAAAACTGTTGACACCACAACAATGATACAAGTGACAGGAGATGGTTTCGGATGGCCCACACATTTTTAAAATCAAGATATACTAATCGAATAAAGAAAATAATAAACTAACAAATTAACCATACGCATGCATATATCGAGAGCATCCGCATGTGCGTATACTATCGCTGCTATCTTTCCTGAAACTCAGTGAGAATCAAGAAGCCGAATTAAAAAAAATACCAATACCTGAAAACTCCGTGGTCATTTGATAACATTGGCGCTGGCTGTACCTAATAGGGCAAAGTGCGTTCATGCAAAAGCTCTTTCACCACGGCTCTATTACCAATTCAACTTTCCTCTTTGGCCACTTTGAATCAATCTCGTTTGGGGAGGGGTTAGATTACAAAAGGGGAATATTGAGCAGGGGACGGATTCAAAGGGGAACCGTACGACGACAGGACGTTGGCATCATTCGACGTTCTTCGAAAGCTTTTGTCATACGCTATTGCAGGCTGTGTAGCATTTGAAGAGTAAACTAGGGAAAGAGCCCAACAAGCATTGTCATCATTGCTCATCTGCTTTACTGTGAAATGGCGAAAAACAATTTTTTGTTTTTCCATGGAGAGAAACTGGTCTTGAATGCACATTTCGCACCAAAGCCTCCAACAGGTAATTCGTCTCTTTTCTATTTTCAGACTAAAATACAATGCATTTATACAAAAGAGATCGTTTGTCATGTTTTTGGTTGCATATTTTTGTTTATAAAGTGTTATATAAAACTGTTGCATCTTTAGTAGTCCTATTTCGTGGGAAAGCGTGGTTCCAATTTGGATTTAAAAAAGATCCAAAATACATCAATCAATCAATCAATCAATCAATCTAAAACCCTCCAACTTGATCCAAAACACAGTCTATCTGGTCTTGATCCTCCATCTCCAACATCTTTGGAGTTTGATCATCCTTGATGCGGTCCCCATCCAAAAGGAAACGAAGCGAAGAGACTTGCATTCCCTTTCGTTGCGCATATGTTTGAAAGACTTTTCCCATTTTGGTGGTCTTTTTGATCTTGAAGAATGTCTCCTCTCCAGCCTATCAAGCGAAACGCAATAGCCGGTTAATACATGTTGTGAAAGGCAGAAACAATGCCTTGCAACGGCCATCTTTGTCCAGAAGACAAGGATGACACCCAGACGCATTGCGCGCCCATTTTCAATGAGCATTGCTTTGACGGCTTACCTGATCCTTGACTCGGATGGTGATTTGATCTGGGTTATCTCCTCCTTCTTCAGCGTCGGCCATGGTTGATCTTGTTCGTGTTGTAGGTTGTGCGTTAGTTGAAGAGCAAAGAGTTTGCAAGACTTGACAATCCAAGTTTTAATGTACAGCACTGTTGCTTTGGTGTGTCTTCTGCTTTGCTTTACGATCGGATTCGTCGTAGAAAGTCTACCAGGCTGGCGTTCTGTTCCCGCCCGAATAATTGGGGAACATCAAACCGTTTTTGAAAATGGGGGAATATGCTATGCTGTGCTGTACCGGTAGATGACGGCGCATGCTGCAATCCCAGCCGTTGAACCCATCAACGACAATGGATGCACATAACACGGAGTGCCGTCGATCCTGGACTAGAACTTTCTTCCTTGGACCCACTCGCCGTGGTGGGAAGCAATGATTATGGTCAGAATGTTATTGGTGAAGGGGACATTTGCAAGATGAGCCGATCCATTCCCTACTCTCAACAACAAGAGAACAACAAGAGTAAGGGATACCATCAGCATCAGCAGTATCAGCAGTATCAGCATCATCATCAACAACATACCGGTACCTTTCAAGCAGATCGACAGTACAATCATTCGCATCAGTATCATCATCTGAATGGATATTACGGAAATCAAAGCTATCATTACAGAGTTCCCCCATATAGTGAACGTCAACACCGCCACTTTGCCTCGACTACTACTTCAGCTACATCGTCGTGGGCCCCTGATGGTGGAAAGCGCAAATCTGAGGAACCCCCCTATGTAACTCCTCCCAATACGAGACAGAAAGTAGACAGCGAAGATTCTTCTGGCGCTGACGAGCAGACAACTACCAGTACAGTGCCTTCGGCTCGGAACCTCCCGTCTAGCTACCCAGCAGCATCACATCGATCCTATCACCAAAAAGAATCGAGATCCATTGGATATCCTCGTTACGACTCTGCTAGGGCACAATTTTCCTATGGTAGAACAAATCAAAATTCCTGGCAACGCTCATCATTGCAAGGTCACGAGTATCAGAATGAGAATATCCCGCCAACCAGAACCAGCAGCACTACAGCTAGTAGTCCTGAGCAAAGAGGAGAAGACTTGACCTGCAAGGGTTGCCTGGTTGGAAAAGATTCCATTCACCTCAAATTTTTTCACAGCATACTGACGGAATCCCTTTATTCGGGTCTTTCGAAATCACGGGATATCATGGCCCAACAAATTCCGGGATGTGCCTTTATCCATGATGGTCTTTGTTTTGGATTTGAGAAAAACAAGGGAGACAAGTGGCTGGTGGTGCGAGGTACGGGCTGTTTGGGCATGGCAGCAGTAGAAAATAAGTGTCAGATTTGTCATGGCCAACAATCTCACGTCGATGGAAGGATGCAAGAACTCATGGCTACTCATGCCGAGCCACCGGAACAAGTGTGCCAGACGGCTTCGATTGACCGCATCAAGATGGTTCCGACATTGGCCGAAATGAAAATGCGGCAAATGAAATGTGAAATTGAGGACTACAAGGAGAATAGTATTACAGTCGTCAATGTGTAGATTATATGAATAAATGAAACTGTCCTTTTTTATTGAAGATGACGTACTACCGGTATACGAGTATTCAATATGTTTATTAGAGTAGAAGACCTCCACAAAATATAAAATAAAAGATCGCGCGATCATTATGCGCATCGCAATGGGAAGAAGAACTGGAAATCACCCGGACCAATCTCAAAATCTTTCGCAAGCAAAACAATCTGTTGTCAACTATTGTTGTTGTATAATTCAGTTTCAATAGTACCGGTATGTCAGACTTTGCTTTCGGAAATGGGTCGCTGGTCACCGTGGCAACATGTACACTGAACCAATGGGCATTAGACTTTGATGGCAACATGGAACGCTCTCTCAAGTCCTGTCAAATGGCCAAGGAAGCGGGGGCTTCGTATCGCCTGGGTCCCGAACTTGAGTTGAGTGGATATGGCTGCGAGGATCACTTTTTCGAGCAGGATACCTTTGCTCATTGTTGGGAATCGCTTGTGGAACTACTGGAAAAAGGAGCTTCTGACGATTTGGTGTCTGACTTTGGAATGCCCGTCATGTACAAGGGTGTTCGGTACAATTGCCGAGTGGTCTGTTACAACCGCAAGATTTTGTTTGTCCGCCCCAAGACGGCACTGGCAGACGGTGGAAATTATCGAGAATCGAGATATTTCACCGCTTATCGCAATGCTTCCGTCGCCGATGAAGAGCTATTGCTTCCAAACTTTGTCCAAGAACGTCTGAAGCAAAGAACCTGTCCATTTGGTTTGGCCTACTTGCAATCCAACGACAATGTCTCCATTGGATGTGAGTCTTGTGAAGAACTGTGGACTCCCAATGCCACACATATTGACTTGGCACTACGGGGGGTTGAAATTATTGGTAATGGCTCCGGATCCCATCATGAACTGAGAAAATTAGACAACCGCTTGGAACTCATGGTGAATGCCACTCGCAAATGTGGCGGTGTCTACCTGTATAGCAACCAACGTGGGTGCGACGGTGGCAGATTGTACTTTGATGGTGGTGCCATTATTGTCTGCAACGGCAAAGTGCTGGCACAAGCACCCCAATTTTCCGTGTCGGATGTAACAGTCATTACAGCTACGGTGGATCTTGACGATGTTCGGAGTTACCGTGCTTCCATTCCGTCCTTTGGTATTCAAGCCGCTCAAGTGAATCGAAAAAGTGAAATTGCCAATGACTATTGTGTTGATTGTCCATCACTGCGATTGGGACATGCATCTTTGGATCGTACTGTCGTCACCACGCCAAACGAAGGATTAAGAATTTCTAGTCCTGAAGAAGAGTGTTGTCTGGGCCCAGCCTGCTGGCTGTGGGACTACCTTCGACGTTCTGGTGCTGCTGGATACCTACTTCCATTGAGTGGTGGTGCCGATTCTAGCTCGGTATGCGCCATTGTTAGTGCCATGTGTCATTTGGTGGTGGAAGCTGCCCCCAACGATCCTCAAGTGGCAGCTGATGCCCGTCGGATCTGCCGTCAACCAGATGATTGGCTGCCGAGTACCCCACAAGAACTAGCAACACATGTCCTTCACACCATTTTTATGGGAACGGAAAACTCGTCCGAGAAGACAACTTCCCGTGCCAAGCGATTGGGTCAAGCCGTTGGAAGTTATCACTTGTCTGTACCCATTGATTTGATGGTGAATGCAGTCATCAAAGTATTTTCTCATGCTACTGATAGACGGCCACAATTCGAATCCAATGGTGGTAGCATGGCCGAAGATCTGGCCCTACAAAATATCCAAGCTCGATTGCGCATGGTAACTGCCTACCTATTTGCACAACTGGTTCCATGGACTCGCTCCAGAACTGGATTCCTTCTAGTCTTGGGTTCTGCGAATGTGGATGAAGGATTGCGAGGATACATGACCAAATACGATTGTTCTTCGGCAGACTTGAATCCTATTGGTGCCATTAGCAAGGGTGACTTGAAGCGAATGCTTCTTTGGGCATCAGAACGATTCAGTTTGCCAGTGCTCAGTGAAATTGCCGGGGCTCCCCCAACTGCAGAACTAAGGCCTCAGACCAAAGGCTCAAACGAAGATGCCGAGCATTCACAACTAGATGAAGATGAAATGGGTATGTCATACGAAGAATTGGGATGGTTTGGTAGATTACGGAAAATTTCAAGATGCGGTCCTGTCAGTATGTATCGGAAGCTGCTTGTGACATGGGACCATCTGTCGCCAAGTCAAGTTGCGGAAAAAGTCAAAAGATTCTTCTTTTACTATGGTATTAACAGACACAAGATGTGCACCCTGACACCGAGCTACCACGCGGAAGGGTACAGTCCAGATGACAATCGGTTCGATCTTAGACAGTTTCTCTACAATTCCAAGTGGCCTCGACAGTTTCGGGTCATTGACGAGATCGTGCAACGACAAGAAGCAGCGTCAAAAGACAAGAAGGAAGAGTAAATAGCTAGCTGTTGTTGCTACTATTATCTACTAATAATGTTTGGCGTGCGAGTACAGAAGTACAATGCGCGACCCAGCATGGATCTTCGCTGTTTCAATTGGAGTCAGTTGGTACCGGTACCCGGTACCTCTACCAAGAGTATTCTTGCCTCTAACACGTGGTGTAATTCAACCGCCCCACCGAACGTCTGATCAATTGTGCAAAAACGTGCGCGTCCATGCTGCATACCATCCTGAAAAACAAAAGCACTCCATGATCACTGCACTCACAATCGGTAGTATGGTGTTTGCTCTGAGCTCGAATAGTCCAATGTAATGAATGACGGGCCAGTTTCAAATAGGTGGGTCCCGTCGGTTCAGACTTGCCACGTCTGTTCGAATTTTGCCCCCCGTTATTTTCATTTACTGACAAACAATGACGTTAGCGACGTGTGAAACAGGTGCCATTAAATGTTATTAGAGATAAGAACTTTTCCACTCACTGAAATAGTGTGCCTTGTTTCCTGCTTTATTTCCACAACGGCCTTTAGAATCGGAATCCTATTCAAGTGGTGGTTTACTTATTGTTTGGTCATGCAGAAAGAAAGTACTTAAGAGAGCTCAAAGCTAACTCATATTCTTATTTATAGCTACGACACCGGCCTTTTGAATCTGCAAAAAACGTGGCTCACATATCCGTGTGTTTGGTCTTATTGAGTCTTGATCGATCTATTTTCACTTTAACTTGCGCCTCCCCAACAGTTCATAAAAAATAACATCACGAAACGAAGCAACAATGTCTCGTACCCAAGAACAGCAACCGCAATCCATCGTTCACCATCTGTCTCGGATGGGGTCAAAGATGGCTATTCCATTTCGAAAGCAACTTTCTCCAGTGAAATCAAGAAGACAGGACGACGAGGAAAGTCTAATGCACTCGAAAAGAAGTTATGAAAGTCTTACTTCCCGAACTGAACCCATATACAGCGTTGATGGAAGTAACGACGACTGGTCGTTCACATCTGATTGCTATGACGGTACTTGTCGACAGCATTCTGCCCTTCATGAGGAGGACGAAGACGAAGGCAGCAGTGACGAAGAGACTTTCATCTCACTTGATCAGAACGAGTTCCTCATGGAATGCTTCATGACAAATCAATGCAGTGATGTGACATTCATTGTCATATTTAGTGCTGGAACGTGCTATTTGTCAAAGCATCTAGAGGAGATCGTCGCTATCAGGACCGCGGAATCTGGGTGCAATTGCCAATGCCGACGAGTCGACTCTCGCAAAGCACCAATGTTCACTCAGAAACTTCAAATCGATGTGGACCAACCAACCCTTGTGGCCATGAAGAACGGATCAGTGATCGGTAAAATGTCCAACATTTCTCCATCTGGTTGGGAACTGGACAAGTGGCTGACCGATACCAATCTGATGACAAAAAGAGACAGTGAATCAGATTTCCAATCATTAAGCACCCGACTATGCGACTTGTAGTCCTAAAACATTTTTGAAATCATCGACGATACATATTTTAAAAATCTTAAGAATTATTATATTCTACATTGATTCCACATACGAGCGAACCTGCTGTCCCAGCCAGTTACTGTACAACTGCGGTGCCTTTGCTGTAGCATTTCGAAAATGGTTCCGAATAAAGGTGTAATGCCTGCACTTTTACATCACTGCGTCTGTGCAGCGCAGTGCAGTCTACTTCAGTAGTATTCCGTTGGCTCCCATTAGACTTGCCCTCGGTGACTACCTCTCAAGTGCCGGATGGTGGTCAAAACTGAAATCGTCATCGTCATCGTCAAGCACATCAATCACAGCTGAGAGTATATCGGCAATCCCTCGATACTTATCAGTTGGTATGTTGCAAGGAAGAGCAACCATTGATGGCTGGTGCGATGGCTGTGATGATCTTTGATACGATCGAGCCATCAACGAAACAAGAGAAGGCGAAGACGATTGAGGGGGGTCGTTCATGATAGTGTTCGTGGAAAATTTGTGTGTTTGATGTGGTTTTGCGGAAGAAAACTTGTGATACTAGGGTACGGTATACCTGGTACTCTAGCGAGAGTTGGAAGTTTGAACGAGAACAATTCTGTTTAGTCGCTTGCGAAAATGACGTTTAGCACATTCGTATGATGCAAGACTATTTTTGTTAAATGTTCTATATTATCGTGTGAAAGAGAGGAGATGGACATATTATTGCACGTCACGCGAAGGAGGAAAGAGGACAGAAGACACTTATTAAAATAAAATTATTTGGACATAATTGTTATCCTGCATACAAAGTTCAAGGGCTTATAAAATCTTCAAACGTTCACCTATGCGAGTGTTTAGTTTTGCTCCTGGTACGTGTACTGGTACATAGGTACCCAGTATTCTCTCTTCAAAAGCCCCCCCACACAAAATCATCATAACGAAACAAAGTAACCATGTACTATCCGAGCACCCCAGAAAGACAGCAACAACCACAGTCCATTGTTCACCATTTGTCTCGGATGGGGTCAAAGATGGCTGTTCCATTTCGAATGAAGCAATGTTCTCCATTGAGACGAAGATTAAAACATGGCGATGAAGAAGGGACCCTTCAGAGCTCCAAAAGAACTACAGTTAGCACCTCTCTTACTGAACTCCAAGACACTGTCTATGAAAGCAATGATGAATTCTCGGCTACTTCTGATTGGTTCAATGATAGTGATCGACAGCATCATTTTTCCCTGCATGAGGAGGACGAAGCAAAGAGCACTAGCAGTGACGAAGAGACTGAAGATGTTTTCATCTCTCTTGATCAGAACGAGTTCCTCATGGAATGCTTGATGACAAATCAATGCAGTGATGTGACATTCATTGTCATGTTTAGCGCTGGATCGTGCTATTTGTCAAAGCATCTAGAGGAGATCGTCGCTATCAGGACCGCGAAATCTGGGTGCAATTGCCAATGCCGACGAGTCCACTCTCGCAAAGCACCAATGTTCACTCAGAAACTTCAAATCGATGTGGACCAACCAACCCTTGTGGCCATGAAGAACGGATCAGTGATCGGTAAAATGTCCAACATTTCTCCATCTGGTTGGGAACTGGACAAGTGGCTGACCGATACCAATCTGATGACAAAAAGAGACAGTGAATCAGATTTCCAATCATTAAGCACCCGATCAAGCCACTTGTAAAGCAACTGTTTATCTTTTACTATAAATTGTAACAATCTATGCATTTCATATTTTCACAAACACCTCTACTGCTAAAAGAACGCCATGAAACTCGCCTGAATCGTCCTCGGATACCTCGCCTTGGGGTGGTCGCTCCAGTTGCTCATAGTGGTAATTGGACTAGCTAGTACTAGTACTCCTCGTAAAACAAATGTTAATCCCTTTTGCTTGTACGACTAGGTCCTAGGATTATAGTATTGCATAAATGTTGACAAGAGGTACATGCATCGCATCTTGTTCCACCTGCATATTACGCCCGTTGACGTATGTAAGGTTTTATACTGTAGTCTTCTGATTACCGGTAGGACTAAAACTAAGATAGTTCTGGACATGACGACGACTAAGTTAGGTCGGAGGGTTTAAAATAGTTCGTAACGGGACTGAACTGAGTCCTGGGGCGTTTGAGTTTTGTAAAAATATATGAAATGCTGAGTCAGCATCTTCTCGTCAGCAATGCTTTCTCACATTTTGAGCTGGCAACAAATCTTATGTGGTGAAGAATGATTGACTTGCTGTTCCTGGCGAAGACCGTTGACACAGCAAATAGTTTCTGCTCTGCATGACCAGCCAAATCTCTCTCGCAATCACAAATCAAACAAAACGAAAACAAGCTCTCATCCATCAATCATGACTACTGTTTCCCCTCCATCACCAACTCAACCTCAATCCATAGTCCACAAGCTGGGACGCATGGTGTCCCCGTTTGCAAAGCAAAGCTCACAGAGAAGGCTTAGACTCTCTCTTACCAAGCTTGCCAAAGACGTCTTTGACGATTCCGAGATGACCGAACATACGGAGGAATCAGATCTTACCGAACGAACCCACCGTACTCTCGAAGTCACAGAGCACGATGACCAAAGTTCAAATGATAGCTTTGGCGAGTGCTCCGTTGCATTCGAAGAGAGCATCCTTGACTTTGTCGCGCTAAACGACAAGGAATCTGATTTCTTCGTCCCTTTGAATCAAAACGAATTCCTTGTGGAATGTTTCATGACCAATGAGTGCAGTGATGTCACTTTCATTGTTCATTTCTATGCTGCAGACTCGGCTCTGTCGGAACCCATTGAAGATCTCATTCTAATTAGATCAATGGAAGCTGGATCGCACTGCCAGTGCCGAAGAGTCAATGCGGAACTTGCACCACTCTTTACCAAGAAGCTGAATATTGATCCCAAGCAACCAACCATTGTTGCCATCCGCAACGGAGCTGTGATTAGCCAGATCTCAGATATATCGTCTTCCGGATGCTGGGAACTTGAAAAGTGGATCGCCGATACTGGAATCTTGGAACAACCAAAGAGTGCTTCCGAATTTGCCAGATTGAATACACTCTCTTGCTAAAGTCTCCTCTCGTGGTAGAGACTAGATTGTACAATTTTGTTAAAATGATATCATAATATATAAAAAGAATACCCGCTAGAACACAAAATATTTTGCACAAAAACGTCTACCAGCTTTCTCATTTTCTCGTTCTTTTCGCTTTTGTAAGCTATCACTCTTTCAAAGGCCAGATGAGTTTCGCAAACTCATCTTCCAAGACTGTTCAATAACCTACAAGTGTCCTATCGAACTAACTCTAAAACTATCTACCAGCTTGGTTGTTTTCTAGTTAGAGCTGGTTTAAGCTACATCATTGCCAAGTATTGTACTGTACCTGGTACCTTTCTCGCCGGCCATGTGAGTTTGAAACTTCATCTTGCCACGACCGCACAGCAACCTACACGTGTTCTGTTCGGTATTGAAGTAACTTAGACCAGACACAATTCTTTTGTGGAAATGACTGCGTGGATCAATTGACGTGGTAACACATTTAGCCTTCTCCACACATATAAAATTGCAATACCTCACCTGAAGATGAAGTTCCGTGTCTGCTCGAGTCAGAAACAGTCCTCATACTGTACTGTATGCTCGTAGTCGGAAAAATCTAATACGTGTACTATAAGATCGTTGTCGTGACGGCAGGCGTGGCCAAATATTGACGTGGTGTCACAAGAGTTGATGATGAAACAGATGCTTCCTCACCCGCCGGCCTAGCTAGAGAGGTTGAAACTGCAGATGCGATGACGAAGAGCTCTCTCTCTATCAGTAAGCAGTATACGTAGCGGAGTTATTGTGTGAGCACTGTGTGTGAGTCAGAAAAAAATCCTTTGAAAAATCTGTCCAGATTTTCGTCACGGCTGGCGTGGCACATAAAATGGACGTGGCATCACATTTTCAAAATTTATTCCGCCAATTGATGATATTTGGAAGCGGAAGTTACAGTATTGTCAGGCTGAGCACTGTACCAGTATGCATTGCACTACTTTCTTCCGGGATTCAAAGCACATCTACGAAATTCAATCAGCATGCACATTATCTCCCAACTTGCATCCAAGGTTTCATCACCCATTGGACGCATGAAAAAGCCAGCACGACTATCAAAACAAAAACAGCACCGAAAGGATGGAAGTACCGAGAAGATTTCACTACGTGGGCTCACAACCGACGACTTTGAGAAATTGTCTGCGACGAGCAACGCGTCGTCCGGAGCCAGCAGCCTGGAAATCAAGCCTTTGTGTAGTCTCCGGTCGAACCGAAGGCTGGATGTTCCAAGCATAGTTGAATTCAAGACAGTGGTAGAAGATAAAGAGATGCGGCGGCTCCTTACTCACAAGACCAAGGCCAACGTTACTCTGTAATACCTATGAATTTGGTTGCAGAAGGTGCCAGTCGACCGATCGATCGATCCAAAAGAAGAAAGAACCATAGAACCATAGACTCATGTACTATTTTAAAACCGATGAACCGAATGATTTGATATTATATTCAATGAAAACTGCTTCTAAAATTAACTAATACAATTGAATTCCCCCTGGAATGGTATTGACACCAGTGCCAACAGCATTCCCTCTTTATCAGAGTGGATCCACAAAAACTCGGAACTAGTCTATTGTGTTTTCGTCCATCTCCAAGGGTTAGAAACCCCACCAACCCGATTTTTTCTCTTTTTTCTTTGCTTCTTCTTTTGCTTTTACTTTTTCCACTTCTGATTTCGCTGTCGACTTGTCAATGTGAACCCTACCAGCAAGCGCACCAAGCTTGTACGCCTCTTGTTTGCTCTCCTCCTCATCATTATCAGGTTTGGAATCAACAGAAGCCGCCGCACTTGGTCGCTTTTCTGAAGCTCTCTTGGGACTCTTGGATCGCTTTGGGGACTTGGTTCGCTTTGGAGACTTGGTCCGTTTTGGGGATTTGGGGCGCTTGCCTTTTTTCTTCTTCAAAGATTTGGAATCATCTGCGTCTGCCGGATCTGTGGTATCAGCAGTAGTTGGATCCACAGACTTGGATCGTTTCACTTTCCTTTTATCGGTTTTCCGTCCTCGCATCGCCGGTCTTGCATCCTCTTCTGGCACTGGTGTACTATCCCTACTCCGGTCCACTGATTTCGATCGCTTCCCCTTCCGTGCTCGCAAGACAGGCTTCGACCCATCGTCCAAGTCCGGTTTTGAATCCTCGGCAGATGATTTGCTCATCGATTGAATATTTGCTGAAGCTGCATCTACAGAGCTGTTTCTCTTGGTAGCTCCCTTTGCTGGGACAGTCTTGCGACCTCGAAATGTTGGTGATTCAAGTTCTGGATTTGATAATCGTCTTCGAATAGGTGCTGCTGGGACTTGCAATTGAATTTTCTCTCTCTTTAACTGTTGCTGGTCCTTGTCTCCTGATGCTTCGAGGATCAAAATCGACTTGTGAACAACCCCTTGTCTTGAAAGCTGAAGATCCGGGTTCAATACCTTCCCGTGCAATCGAATTTGCTGTAGGTGTGTAGGGATAAGCTGCTTCTTAGCGATGATTTGTTGGACGTCATAGATGGTACTTCCTGGATGGATAGCACCAGAGATAGCGAATTTAGCACCTTGTAGTTGCAAGATGTTCAGTACGAATAGTTCGACATCCAGTTCATCTTCGTGCTGAATATCGCAATCCATTATCCTACTGGAATCGTCAAGAAGTTCCCCTTGGAACAGAAAACACTGAACCTTTGCAGCAAAGGCAGTTTTCTTTTCGACTTTTTGTTTGATGGATGCAATCGTATCCTCTGGTTCTACTTTCAACAACATAGTTCCCTTGAACGGTAAGTTGATTTGGATTTCCAACTGTTCCAGTACCAGCATGGATCCATCTACGATTTCCTGCTCCTTCAGCGTCAAAGTGTCATCGACAAGATCACCGTCAAATGAGAGATTCTGATACTCTGCTGGTATAGAAAGACGGTTGAATACTTCATCTCGAATATCATCAAGGTACTCTGTGGCTCCGATAGCCAACTCTAGCAGGTCTCCATTCCACAGCTTGATTGCAACAGTGATACTGTCTTCTGTAAGGGTATCGAGCGTTCCGATGTTTATCTTGTCCACTTGTGGCACCATATCTATCGACTTTCTCGTCTTTTCTTCCATCACGAAGATCGACTTGTGTCCGACCCCCAGCTTGAGAAGTGTTCCGGATTCTTTAAGAATTTTTCCGTTGAGTCGCAAATGGTATGGCGGGAACTTCTTCTTCTTCTTTTTCCTGATTCTCAGCTTAATGTCCTTGATTGTATCTCTTGGTCTAACCTTGTCAAAGGAAAATGATTTCCCAGACCAATGTAAGACGGTAATGGTTATGAATCCATCAATTGGAGTTGCATCATTGTCGAAAATGAACGTTCTGGTCCTCCAGTCTGGTTCAACTGGAATAATAATATCGTCATCAAGATCGTCAAATTTCTTTGTCGAAAACAGTTTGTTGAATTGAAGCCTATCAGCTTTGTATCCCGCAATTTTCTCTTCGGGTGTCCGAATTACGATAATCGACTTATGTGCGATTCCAAGCTTCTTCAGACTAGAGCTGTCGTCCAGAGCTGATGAACTTTGCTGCGAAAAGAGTTGTTGAGGTTCTACTTGTCTGTTGAACTGTTTCCGTATGTGTTGCCGCACATCGTCGATGGTGTCACTACGAGCAACATCAACGAGTGTGACAATAGTTCCGTCAGAATCATCCATGATATCAATCCGAAAGTTCTCCATAGTCAACTCGTCACCATTCGCAATATTACAAGCCCCCAACGTTGACTTGTCGTCAAGATCTTCACCAGCAAACAACATACTCTGCTTTTCATGGTGCTGACTTGATTTCTTGGCGATCTTCTTTTTGATCAACTTAATTGTGTCTTTTAGTTCTGCTCGCAATCGAATCTTACGTCCATCTGGCAGTCGTACTACGATTCTCATCTGCTCCAAAAGCAGGGTACTTCCATCCACAATACCTTGCTCTTCTAGTCGAAGCGTATCGTCCACGCCTTTTCCATCGTGCGTCAGTCGTTGGGAAGAAGCCTGGATGCCTGTCAAATCTTCCAACATATCTTTCACATCATCGATGTATTCGGACGGAGCACATGGCAAATCGAAAGATTTACCGTTCCAATGCTGCACTGATATTTCCATTGCCCGTAACTCTAGTGGATGACCGTCGTCAAACTTCAGCTTTGAGAGTGGTGTATCATCCTCAATTTCATCTTCCATATCAAAAGCGAAAAGCCGTTGTTTCTTCGTTTTCATGGCTGGAATCTTTTCTTCGATGATCTGCTTCATGTCGCGCATTGTTGTGGTTGGGAAGATTGTAAGTGTCATTTTCTTCTTTCGCGGTAGAGAAACTTCAATCTTTTTTCCCTCTTGCATGACAAGCAAAGCCTTATGATTGATACCCTGCTTCCGCAGTGTTTCTTCATTGTTGAGAACCTGACCCTTCAGCTCGAAGTTTTGGTCTTCCTTGAGTATCAACTTATCTTCTTCGATTCGTTCTTTCATGGCCGGCAATGTTGAATTTGGCGACAAGCCGTCGATACTGAATTCATAGCCCAACCAATGCAAAAAATTGACCTGAAATAGCTCCATCTTGAGAATATCGCCACCATCGATACCCTTGGCATCTAAAGTATCGTCATCTTGAAGCTGATCCGGTCCAGACAAGATGCATTGTCGTTCCGCGGGCACTTGAGTAGTATTTTCAAGCTTCTCCGTGATGCTCCGAATGCTCTCATCATGCTGCACTGCCACAGGAATACGATTTCCATCGGGAATATCAACCAGGATTTCCATAGTGTCTAATGTCAGTCTCGACATGTGTTCAATGGCCTGTGCTTCTAGCGTAAGCATGTCATCCAGTTTGGATCCCATCATAGAAAGGTACTGAGAGTCCGGGGGGATGCCTGTAATCTCCTCTATTCTATCCTTGATGTCATCCAAGTACTCTAGTGGATCGGGATAGAGCTGAAAGGAAGTTCCATTATTCTGCTTTAAGATTGTGATTTCAAATGGCTTCACTTCCAATGGACTTCCTCTTTCAAACATGACCTTTGAAAATGGCGTCTTGTTGTTGATTTTACCATCGCTGTCGAAGAAGAATAGACGTTGTTTCGACTTTTTCATTTCTGGTACCTTTTCTTCCACAACAGCCTTCAGCTCTTCAACAGTCATGGTTGGTGTGACAGCAAGAGCGACCTTTTTTCCAGTTGGAAGCATGATCTCGATATCTTCAGGTTCCGTTAGATAGAAAGCCCTTGGGTTGCTTGTGTTGGCAAGTTTAGGATCAGTTGGGTCGTCGTCAGTCACCGGCTCCATTCGAAGTGCGTCAGTTCCAACGGCTTGTAGCTTAGATTTGTCCAGCGGTTTCATATCATCTGTCAACTCTTCGTCCAAATAGAAAAGTCGTTGTTGCGACTTCGGGATGCCTGTCTCTTCTTCGATGACATCCTTGATGTCGCTTGGTGTCATTGTTGGGTGTAGTGACAGCATGACTTTGCCACGAGGGGTTTCAATAGCTACTCCTTCTGGCTCGGCAACTAGTACATCGCCTCTCTTCAGATTATACTTTCCAAGTGGCTCTTCATCAGCTAGCCCCACGCCATTGAATGTCATCTTCGTCCCAGGAGGGAAATGCTTTTTGTGCTTCTTCTTGAAGTCTCGAACCGATTCTTCTGGATCCATTACAAACGTTCGAGATTTGCCGTTCGGCATCGTTATTTGCACCTCTGCTGGTATTGGCTCCATACGAAGACCATGAGTTCCCAATGACTTGAGCTTCGCTTTGTCCAGGGGCTTGTCATCATCTACGAGTTCTTCGTCAAAGAAGAATAGTCGTTGTTGCGACTTGGGCACGCCTGTCTCTTCTTCGATGACCTCCTTGATGTCGCTTGGTGTCATTGTTGGTAAATGCGAGAGCATGATTTTGCCTCGAGGAGTTTCGATAGCTACATCATCTGGCTCGGCCAGTAGCACGTCCCCTTTCTTGAGGTTGTATTTTCCCAGTGGATCCTCGTCCACCAACTCTTCATCGTTGAACATCAGCTTGGTCCCTGGTGGAAAGTCCGTCTTGTGCCTCTCCTTGAAATCTTGTACAGTGTCTGATGGGTCCATAAAGAATGCTCGACTCTGGCCGTTGGGTAGAGTGATCTCGACCTCTGGAGGCACTGGTTCCATTCGAAGTCCCTGTGTGCCCATCGATCTGAGCTTTTCTTTATCGATGGGCTTGTCATCATCGACCAGTTCTTCGTCAAAGAAGAATAGTCGTTGTTGCGACTTAGGTACACCTGTCTCTTCTTCAATGACGTCCTTTATATCGCTTGGTGTCATTGTTGGTAAATGCGAGAGCATGACTTTGCCTCGAGGAGTTTCGATAGCTACATCATCCGGTTCGGCAACGAGCACGTCACCTTTCTTGAGGTTGTATTTTCCCAATGGATCCTCGTCCACCAACTCTTCATCGTTGAACATGAGTCTTGTCCCTGGTGGAAAGTCCGCCTTATGCTTCTCCTTGAAATCTTTCACCTTGTCCGCTGGATCCATGAAGAATGCTCGACTTTGACCACTGGGTAGTGTAATTTCGACCTCTGGAGGAACTGGTTCCATCCGAAGTCCTTGTGTGCCCATCGATTTCAGCTTTTCTTTATCGATGGGCTTGTCATCATCGACCAGTTCTTCATCGAAAAAGAAAATCCGCTGTTGGGTTTTGGGTACTCCCGTTTCTTCTTCGATGACATCCTTGATGTCGCTTGGTGTCAATGTTGTGAAAGCTGACAACATTACCTTGCCGGTGGGTGTATCGATTTCGACATTGTCTGGATCGGCCAGTAGCACGTCCCCTTTCTTGAGGTTGTATTTTCCCAGTGGATCCTCGTCCACTAGCTCTTCATCGTTGAACATCAGCTTGGTCCCTGGTGGAAAGTCCGCCTTATGCTTCTCCTTGAAATCTTGTACCGTGTCTGATGGGTCCATAAAGAATGCTCGACTTTGACCGCTGGGTAGTGTAATTTCGACCTCTGGAGGCACTGGTTCCATTCGAAGTCCTTGTGTGCCCATCGCTTTCAGCTTTTCTTTATCGATGGGCTTGTCATCATCGACCAGTTCTTCATCGAAAAAGAAAATCCGCTGTTGCGACTTAGGTACACCTGTCTCTTCTTCAATGACGTCCTTTATATCGCTTGGTGTCAATGTTGTGAAAGCTGACAACATTACCTTGCCGGTGGGTGTAGCAACTTCAACATCCTCTGGTTCGGCAACAAGGACATCCCCTTTCTTCAGGTTGTATTTCCCCATTGGATCCTCGTCTACCATTTCAATGTCATTGAACATGAGCTTCGTCCCTGCAGGGAAATCCTTCTTGTGCTTTTCCTTGAATTCCCCAACAGGCACCTCAGGATCAAAGACAAATTGCCGACTAGTTCCGTCTGGCATTTTCACGTCGACTTCTGCTTCAGGGATCGGCTCCATTCGAATCGTATCGCCATCCTGAAGTTTTGCTTTCGCGATTGGCTTCTTGTCAGGAACTTCCTTGTCTTGAAAAAATATTCGTTGTCGTGATGCTGGAACTCCTGTCTGCTCTTCCACAAGTTTCTTGATTTGGCCAAAGGTCTTGGTCGGTGCCACATTGAGCTCAATCTTATTATTGGGGTCTCCCTCTGAATTGAGACCCTCGGGAATTTCGACAAAGACACGTGCCTTTTTGACGGGTGGTGCGAGTGTCATATCAATGATATTCATGTGCTTGATCCGGTAGTCCGCCAGGGTCTTGGCTGGATCCAGTTTCCGTCGGTAAAATGACAGCTTTTGCTGTTCTGCGGGAGTTCCTTCCTCCTTTTCAACTTTCTCCATCAAGCTCTCCACTTGTTCATCTGGTGCGACTTCAAAGAGAAATCGTTTTCCTTTAGGATTCTTGACGTATACCTTCATTGGCTCAAGATCAATAATATCCCCATTCTTAATCCCATAATCCTTTAACATCTTGCCCTCGAGCGGCGTGCCATTGAATGAAAGCCGTTGATCTTCCGATGGTATGCCCTTCTTCGTGTAGATCTTGTCCTTGAGCGTGTCCACCTTGGTCTTGCTCGATGGAAGTGGTACTGGAAATATTTCACCAGTGCTACTCTGGCGGATCTTGACCCCAAATGGTTCTTTTGCTTGTTTCCCGCCCAATTCTGCTTCATTTTTGGGTAGTTTTACCTTGGCATTGTGTCCCATCATGTTCCAGGCGCCCCCTACGCCTAACCTCGTGGTCTTTTCCACTTTGTCTCCCATGACCATGAATCCTGCCGCCCCCTCATCCAAATCCTTTAGATTTTCTAATTTGAAAACTGGATGCACCCATATCCCCCCTGGTTTGTATGAATCTGGCACCTTGGTTTTGGGCAAGAAGAAGACCATTTCTTCAGGCTTGGCCTTTCTTGGATTCTGGCAACTGTATCCAAATTCCCCTTGGTTCGGATTGTTGTCCAAAATACCGTCCAGAACGTCTGTATTCTTCAAATGATCATAAAAGAAAATCCACAATTTCACAGGACTCGTCCGCAATGGATATTGTGACAGGCCCTTCGGCTCGGCGTTCCAGACGCCTTCATGTTGTTTGGATGTGTCTCGTTGGAGCCCCTTAGAACCAACCTTGTAGACGTATGCATCCTCTTTATTCGCCGGAATAACGATTTTTTTCGTTTGATTGTGAAAGGATTGTGCCATGGTTATAGCCTATTGCAAAGTAGAAGCTCGACAATCGATATCGGTAGATTTCCTGCTCGCGTTGGGTTGGCTTTGGTCAAATATGAGAGTTGGTTATTTCACTGATGTTTTTTGTTCGGACACTTGATTAGAAAGGAAATCTCTCTCATTATTCAGTTCAAGCTTCTTTCTGTTGTTGGCGTTGTAGTTGACGCTTTAAACTTTGATGTTGATGACGTTACAATAAACCACTTTGATTTGCTGATCTTATTATGGAAGCAATTTGCAGTTTAGTCTTGGGTCAAATTGATGTCTTGTTCCGTTTTTCGGACACTGACGGACATTTTGAAATGACTTTTGTAGCACCTCATCTTTTGGTGGTCATGCAGATAACGAAGGCAAACCTTTTCAAAGAACCTCGAAAGAAACCAAACTTTGCCTGGTACCGACTCAGAGGAGATGTCTGAAAAATTTCAAATTCAGATATTGCTATCCCTTATTTTACGTTTTGGGTCAAAGGAAACGAATCCTGCTACCATTCACCTAGTCGCATGGCGTGGTCAGTATTAGAGTGTCCATGCATAATATAATAATATGTAACACTATATATTGCTTCTACCTTGAGCACGGACAACAGCAATGGCTCACAGCCAATGCATTTTAAATTGCTTACTCGCGGCGACGTTCACCAGCAGCCACAATTTTCTTCGCTTGATCCCTTCCGGTTTTAGCGGCTCCATGGACCGTACCCCATGTCCATTCATTTAAGGCTTCTCCAGCAAAGTATAGTTTGGATGAAATGGGATCTAACAAGGTTGACTGGTCGGCCTCATTCGCAAATATGGTATAGGCACCCTCAATGTAGTCTTCTTCCTTCCAATCCATGACGGTCCATCTGCCGGTTGGTGTTCCATACACCATGCCGTCTTTTTCCAAGTGTTCCGCAATCTTCTTCTTCTTCTGTTCCGATGACAAGCCGTCATACTCGTTGTATACTTTGCCATAAATGAGGCCACCCACAATTTTGGTACTGGCTCCATACGGATATCCTTCGTTCCAAAACAGTCGGTATCCAGCCTCTGCAGCAATGGCTGGAGAAGTCACATCCCACGACGTTCTGTACATGGCCAAATCAGTTGTGTGGGTGAAATACTCCTTGTATTCTGCACCGGCTTGGTACTCAATCCAGACCTTGAACCCATTGCCAATGATGAACTTATTGATTGCCTGGGTATACGAACTCGGTAGAGAAGGAGTGAAGGTGATCGTATTCTTCTGGAGCATCTTCATTGGCACCGTGACAATCACGTACCACGCGGTGTAGGTAGTGCCCCCGCACGTGACGGAGACACCATCGCCTTGGGTGTTGATTGCCTTGACTTCACAATTGTTGATGACATTGTTTCTCACTGCATCATATGCCACATATTCAGTGAGGAAGCTATGCCAACCCATCTTTCCTGCCCAGCGATACTCTGGTGGATCATGGTAGCTAGTACAGCCCCCATCTGGAAGAACGCATACATTTGCAAATTCTTTCTTCGTATATGTAGTCTTGAAGGCCTCCTCTAGTGGATAAGAAACCATTTCTTGCAAAAGATTGTAGGCTCTATCTTCACCAGTATATTTACCGTTCCCAATATCATTGGTTGTGTGGATGTACTGAGCACCCAAATCAATGTTGTATTCCTCGTCATTCTCACCAAAAGACCATTCATGACGGGTGCGGCCACCAATTTTGTCGGATGCCTCTAGGATCTTGTAATTAGTCCAGCCGTGTTTTTCGAGCTCGTGGGCGGCACTGAGACCAGCAGCTCCAGCACCTATTATGAGAACGTCGTGTTGCACACTTCGGCCCTCGCCAGCTCGAGGTTCGTTGGAATCGGTGCCGTGGTAGTAACCAGATCGACCATGAGCATAGCCATTTCCAGCAGAGGGCCCTCCACGAAGGTTGTTGCTGTTGGTACTGTCTTGATGGGTGCGTTCATGCACATCAGACTTGTGATGAGACGATCTCACCTCGTACTCAGAAGGCCCCTCGTTGTAACGGCCTGAAGGGAGAGGAAATCAAGGATTGTCACGCAAAGATGAGATTGTTAAATTGTGCTGACACACATCACGGATCATGTCAAACCATAATACTTCGACACAAATATATCAAGGATGACTTACTTTCAGCAGGTTCCTCGGACGTGTGATGAGATCTCACATGATAGTTAGAAGGCTCCTCATAACGGCCTGAAGCAATAGGGAAGGAAGGTCGTATAGAGCGTCAAAGATGAGATTGCGTTGTGACTTTTGATTGCGATGATACATGATGGAACTTGAACAATTTATGTTGCAAACAGATCGTCGACTTACTTTCAGGTTGCTCATCAACGTAATGGCCAGAGGAAAGGGCGACTAATGTGGTGAACAAGAGAGACGAAAACTTCATCTTGGTTCTTGCTATGAGTAGCAATATAAGATGTCTCAAGTTCTGTACAACCCCAGTTTCCAGTTTTATCAAAAGGAGGCGTGTACCAGATAACGGTACCCTCGTGCAGCACCGCACCTACTGTGGTGCATGATTTTACCCCCAAAATCCCCATTGAATCTTTGGCATTTTGAGCGAGCCGTCCTGCTGGCGGCGAGACATTGTCTGAAGATCTACCGGTACCAGTACCTCGTACCTGGTACTCGTACCCGGCATGGTTTCACAGTCAGTCAATACTGTATCGATCACATGGATCAAATGAATAAATCGTATTCAACGCAAAAGTACTTGTGGTCAGTACCTTTTATAAAAGGGTCCATGCATAATATAATAATATGTAACACTATATATTGCTTCTACCTTGAGCACGGACAACAGCAGTGGCTCACAGCCAATGCATTTTAAATTGCTTACTCGCGGCGACGTTCACCAGCAGCCACAATTTTCTTCGCTTGATCCCTTCCGGTTTTAGCGGCTCCATGGACCGTACCCCATGTCCATTCATTTAAGGCTTCTCCAGCAAAGTATAGTTTGGATGAAATGGGATCTAACAAGGTTGACTGGTCGGCCTCATTCGCAAATATGGTATAGGCACCCTCAATGTAGTCTTCTTCCTTCCAATCCATGACGGTCCATCTGCCGGTTGGTGTTCCATACACCATGCCGTCTTTTTCCAAGTGTTCCGCAATCTTCTTCTTCTTCTGTTCCGATGACAAGCCGTCATACTCGTTGTATGCTTTGCCATAAATGAGGCCACCCACAATTTTGGTACTGGCTCCATACGGATATCCTTCGTTCCAAAACAGTCGGTATCCAGCCTCTGCAGCAATGGCCGGAGAAGTCACATCCCACGACGTTCTGTACATGGCCAAATCAGTTGTGTGGGTGAAATACTCCTTGTATTCTGCACCGGCTTGGTACTCAATCCAGACCTTGAACCCATTGCCAATGATGAACTTATTGATTGCCTGGGTATACGAACTCGGTAGAGAAGGAGTGAAGGTGATCGTATTCTTCTGGAGCATCTTCATTGGCACCGTGACACAATCACGTACCACGCAGTGTAGGTAGTGCCCCCGCACGTGACGGAGACACCATCGCCTTGGGTGTTGATTGCCTTGACTTTCACAATTGTTGATGACATTGTTTCTCACTGCATCATATGCCACATATTCAGTGAGGAAGCTATGCCAACCCATCTTTCCTGCCCAGCGATACTCTGGTGGATCATGGTAGCTAGTACAGCCCCCATCTGGAAGATCGCGCCTCTAGGATCTTGTAATTAGTCCAGCCCTGTTTTTCGAGCTCGTGGGCGGCACTGAGACCAGCAGCTCCAGCACCTATTATGAGAACGTCGTGTTGCACACTTCGGCCCTCGCCAGCTCGAGGTTCGTTGGAATCGGTGCCGTGGTAGTAACCAGATCGACCATGAGCATAGCCATTTCCAGCAGAGGGCCCTCCACGAAGGTTGTTGCTGTTGGTACTGTCTTGATGGGTGCGTTCATGCACATCAGACTTGTGATGAGACGATCTCACCTCGTACTCAGAAGGCCCCTCGTTGTAACGGCCTGAAGAGAAAGGAAATCAAAGAAGTATGACTGTTTGAGATTGTGTGTGACACTTTTACTATAATGGCACATGGCGAGTACGTCCAGTGAAGGAGTTGCTGAACACAAGTATACCAAGGATGACTTACTTTCAGCAGGATCCTCGGACGTGTGATGAGATCTCACATCATGATAGTTAGAATGCACTTCATGACGGCCTGAAAGGGACGAAAATAATGCAAGGTCATATATAGCGTCGAAGATGAGATTGCGATGTGACTTTTGATTGCAATGATTCATGGTGGTGGTGGTGGTGGTGGAATCTTGAATAATCTATGTTGTCGACTTACTTTCAGGTTTCTCATCAACGTAATGGCCAGAGGCAAGGGCGACTAATGTGGTGAATAAGAGAGACGAAAACTTCATCTTGGTCCTTGAGATGATTAGGTACAGGGGTTTATATGACCGAACAGTACTGTAGCAGATGCCAAAATCCATGTGCCAGGTCGGTGGCGAAAGTTGTACTGGTAGAGGGTACCGGTACAGATACTGTACCTAATACCGGTATGCCCACGCAAATGAGAATAATGATTTTTACTCACCAAATCCTGGCGGCGTTTGAGACATTTTGAGCGCGCAGAGGAGCGCCAGCCCATCAAAAGCGAATGGAAGGAAGGAAGGAAGGAAGGAACATATTGTTCCCCTCCCCCGTATTGGTATCCATCAAATAGTCTCGTCTGCCCAATGTTCGCGGCTTTATGATGGTACAGTAGACCGTATCGGTAGTGTCATACTATCTTAGTAGACCCTTCTCTCCTATGCCTACTACTGCAACCATTACATTATCTTTTGCCGCCTCTTGCCTTTCCATTTTCTGAGGAACCTGAAAATATATATGTATGTTGCAGCAGACACTCCTCCTCCCACCATGAACAAGCAATAAGAACAGTGTCACTGCAATTTCATCATGTAGAGTAGTTGAAGATGATTTATTCTATTTCTTGGTTTCCAGTAGCTGTCCATTCTCGTATCAAATTTAAAACGGCTGCAAAGAAGCGTCTTGGCAAAAAGCATTTTGATTAATGTATCCTTTTTTTTTTAAAATAAGAAGTCATCATCAAAATAGGATTACAATAATTTCAATAATGTGCAATCTAATTTTATTGAATTTTACAAAGCATTTTCATTTGGCTGTTTCTTTCCCAAACAAAATGATCATATTATGTATCCTGTATCCTGTATCATGCGATGCACGAGTGAGTCATCGTCTTCTTTTTTCTTTCCCTTGGCAACATTTTACAACGTGTTATTGTTTAGGCCACAATGGTTTTCATCTTGGCCGCCACTCCGTACGTGGCAGGGTGATTCTCTCCAACCTTGTTCATGTAGCATTCATAGGCCAGTTGCAAGGTTTGTGCCGCTTGCTGTTTGGTAGCCGAGGAATCTTTGAGCATTGAAAACGCGAGTTTGCAACGAATGTCAGCCCCGTCCAAACTGTCCGTTCCCATCGTTTCGTCTTGCAAGGCAAGTGCCTTTCCATAGTAGTGATTGGCCTTGGTGTAACGGCCTTGTTTGAAATATCGATCGCCTTCTTGTTCGTGGCCAATGATATCTTGCAATACTTTCATCAGTTTCTTTTTGGAAGTCTTGAGATTTCGCAAGGATCCAGAACCATTGAGACTTTTCAGACTGAGTGAAGAAGAATTGTGGTTGTGATTTGATCCACCGCTTCCATTGAGACGAAGACTGCGACTGCTGCCTCCTAGTAAGGTGGGACTACTACTGGATTTCTTGAAGGCATGTACCTTGGCCCACCCACTTAGGGCCAAAGTTTCTTCAATGTCTTGGCACATTTCCAAATACAAGGTCTTGCCGAGCGCTACTTCCCCCGTTCTCGTGGCTCTTTGAAATGCCTTGAGAGCCTCTTGGGGTTCCGTTTGCGTCTGACAGGCTGCCTTTCCTAGCCACCAGTAACTTTTTACAGTGTCTTCGTGGTACTTTCCAAACAAGACTTCTTGCATTTGAACGGCCTTTTGGAACGAGTCGTAGGCAGCTTGGTAATCGCCAGCGGTATACTTGTCACGTCCATCGCAATAGCAGTCGCGGGATTCTTTCATTTCGTCAGAGACCTTGGGGTCCGCAGACGACTTGTGGTAGTGATACATGGTCATCTTGTGATGTGCAATGTGTGAAAATGTGTGAAGATTGAAAAAACTTGTGTGAAACTTCACGACCTGAAAAGTGAAAACCTGTGTGTGAAAGTTTTTGTGAAGGGTTTTGAAACTGTTTGTTGTGGATGGAGGGATTACCAAGTGTCTTGCTTTCTTGATAGGACGATACTGATTCTCAATCCCACAAGATACTGTAGAAGATAATGATAGGAAACCTGAAACGTGTCGGAAGCTCTACCTTCGATTTTACGGTTTGTGTCCGCTTTCTAAAGGCCTCCTTTTTATTTTCGTCCCACGAATTCTCACTTTTCCGAAGTTTCGTGGTGGTGCATTTTCCACCGATTGGTACATGATTACGTGTACATTCTCCAGAACGTGACGTGTTGCGTGGAGAAGTTGGAAAGAGTCAGTCGATCGAATTCGAATACTCAAGCGAGCCATCGGTGTAAGTCTGAATCCGGGATTGGGGATATCGTTCTTGGATGATAAGTAAACTTGGTTCTGTGCAACCAAACGAAGTTTTGATAGAATCAAATGACCTTCTTCGATGAAGAATGGTACCTGGTACCTGCTGGTGGTAGGTATTGTACCGGTAGTGAAGCCAACAATGATCAATCAATCAATCGTGCGTACCGGTACCGGTAGTAATTTTAATTAGGAAGGAATACACGCACAGTTCGACCTACCCCGGACCTATGATTGATACGGTCCAACTATTTCTATACGTACAGATTCGTCCCTTCGTTTCCATCCTACAGTGTTATTAATAGTAGTTCTTTCCAACTCCGACAAGTCCATAGTAATTATTTTATTCATAGCTTCTGGGAACTACATTGATATGTCCAGCTAGGATGTACTAGTACATCCTAGCTGGTACTTAGTACTAGCTATAGAACTAATCAACCAATCAATCAATCAATCAATCAATTAATCAGTCAATCAATCCGTCGGTCTGTCATTTCATTTGTTCTTAGATTAACAGTGGTGCTCCTTCGGTAGTAACATAGGCCATGGCGGCTTCCTTCGACAGGGTATTGGCAATCCCCATCTTCACAAAGAATTGCTTCACTCGTAGCAAATCACGTTCCAACAATTCTTCGGCCTGTGGATGCCGAATGTCGACGGCTTGTCCAAAGTCAATGAGTGCAATTTGAAGGGCATTGGGATCGTACGAAAAGGATGACGAGTCCTCCTTTATGGTATCCTTGCTTGCAAATTCCACAGCCTTTTGTTTACCATCCTCAGGCGCGGGTTTGGAATCATCCTCCAATGATGCGGGCATTTTCTGATCATCATCTACTGTTACTTCTTCTTCTTCTTGCTCCTCCACTTCTTCTTCTTCTTCCGCTGGATCGGCAATCTTGCCGTCGCTACTCTCGTCCTTCTTCTTCTTCTTTGCTGCTGCTGCTGATGATGATTCTTCTTCAATCGTTGTGGATGATTCTGGATTCTTCTTGCGCAATAACAAGTGGCTCGGGCAAACTAACAGATTGTACTCGGACAAGTCGCCATGTACCAATCGTGCTTGTTGATATAGAGTTTGAATCGCTTCCATGGTTTGTTGATACAAGGCCATCCATTTGTGAGACTTTCGTTTCAGTTTGACTTCCCGCAATTGAGGACACGGCCAACCATCTTGTCCCAAAAACCTTAGGAATAAAACGTTTTCGCGTTGCAACAGAGGTTGGGGTACGGGAATCCCCACCCGGTAGGCCCGAATCAAGTTGCGGTATTCCTTTTCGGCCCAGAGTTCCAATTGGGCTCGACCACTGGAATGAGAAAAGTCTTGACTGTGATACCGCGGATCTCCTTGGACGTATTGTCCACGGTTGCGGAATTCTTGAATTCGTTTGAATACCTTGACGGCCACATCGTATTTTCCCGTTTCAACGTCGCCCACTTTGGTAGTAGTGCCGAACAAATCATCCATTTGACCAATTCCCATTTCCTCGTCTGCCGTGGTACCTGAAGTAGCATGATACACCAAGGCTTCCTTGCCTTCCTTGACACAACCATGAAATTCATCAATCCAATCTTGATTGATGGTCTTACCAATCAACAATCGGACTCTACTGTCCAAAGCACCTTCCTTGGTCTTTTCGGTATCCGTATTGGCCCGACCTTGGCCATGAGATGCCACACCCTTGACGGTCTTTTTCTTCATGGTTTGTTGAAAGGAATTGTAGGCCTTGTTGCCCACCCTCAATCCTTTGCTTTTTCCACCACCACCACCATTCACTTCGTAGTGATCATACTCATCGTCCAAATGCAATCGATGGGCATTGGCTTGACCTTGCAATTCGGGATCGTGCTTGGTACGAATTTCATCATTCGGGCCGACCACAAAGCCGTCCAATCGGGTCCAATTAGGATTGGAAGAAGCATGTTGGGCATTGATTCGGAATCCGGCACCCGTGTTATTTGCTTGATGATGCTGGTAGTAATATTCTTCGTCCACATCGCCATGATCCTTTTTCAGCAAGAGTCCCTTCTGTTCCAACAGGTACTCTTCTCGTGAAATGACTCGCACGTTGCCTTGGTTTTGTATACTGCTGCTGCCGCCACCGCTTCGTTGCTGCTGCTGCTGCTGCTTGGTGCGCAATAAGCTTTCATTTTCCAGTTCCAGTTGCATGGCAAGTTGCAAAGACTTTTGCATGTCTTCGTCTTCGGCCTGTTGAATCGCCAATTGAATCGATGCCAATTCATCTTCCGAAAGACCACCACCACCACCACCACCATCACCACTGGATGCTGCTGCTGTGGCGGCGGCGGGAATGGAAGCGGCACTTGTACTATCACTAGTAGTAGCAGTAGTAGCAGTAGTAGCAGTAGCAGTAGTAGCAGTAGTAGCAGCAAGGGTTGACGTCTCTGGTACTTTGGCCTCGGCGGACACTGGAGCTTGCTTTCGATCACCAGATGTGGCCGGAGGCGTTGATTTAGTCCCACCACCACCACCACCACCATTCATGGCCATAGCAGTAGGCTTGTCGGTAATTCCTGCATCCAGTTGGGACAACCTCAAGGCGAGTGCCAAATCATCTTCTTCTTGCTGTTGCATTGCCAATGATTGTTGAATGGCTTGCTTCATAAAGTCATCCTCTTCCTTTTGAGCCTGTTGCGATTTGGAGATTTCTTGCTCTTCTTGCATGATGGAAAGTAGACTCTTGGCTTTGGCAGCAGTTGTTGTTGTTGTTGTTGTTGTTGTACTGCTACTGCTACTGCTGCCATTGGGAGCAGTATCCTTTGCAACAACATTAATAGGCTTGCCCCATGAAAATGCTGGTTTTGGAGGAGCGTTATTATTCTCAACAGGTTGTGTCGTTTCAGATGGTTCTGGTGGTGTTGACGATTGACCCGTTTCAGGATCTGCTGATGAACTACTCGTTGGAGCGGATGTTGCAGGAATATCCCCACTCTGCTTCATGTCACTTGGTGGTGATGAAATGACGGAAGGGTTCATGGAGGAGGAGGCTGATGATGATGTGGCCGCCTGTGGTCTTGGTTGCGGTGTAGTTGCAATATCTGTCATTTTGATTGTTTGTTTTGTTTTGTTTCCGACTTTTTGTCGTTCTTCACGTTTGAATTGACCCTGTAGGGAATGTTATGATGATGAGGACGGGTTTCTGGTCAAACAAAATATTGATTGCTTGGGCAGTTCACACACACACACACACCCAGAGTCGTGGTATGTTTTATGATTTATGGATGCAAGAACGTTTGGATATTTTGAAACATGCGTGTTCGATGATTCATTCAAAAGTGGTTCGAATAGGTCGAACTCGATGTTACGAGGATACAGTGCCTGTACGTCGTCCCGACGTCAGTTGAACAGTAATACCGGTAGGTCGAAACAAGACGCTGATGTCATGTCGTGTGTCTTTCGCATTTTTTGTACCTATTATTGAATATCGGTTCCAAACGACTCTCTGTTTTATCAGCATCAATAACGTCTATTAAAATAATACGACAGCACATTTGAATTAATTGGGTCTCTCTCTCTCTCTCAAACACACACACACACACACACACACACACACACACACACACACACACACACGATTTACATACAACAACAACAACAACAACAACCGCTCTGTCTTGTGAGGGAGAATGCCAAAGTTTGAATTGGATTCCACTTGGTTTGAGTACCCACCAACATTAGTACAAGCCAAGAAGGGAGATCATGAGAACAACACCAATAAGGGTGTCAACAAAAGGAGCAATAGCAATGACAATGACAAATCCAAACGGCACGACCCAGACGCTTTTATCCCAAAATCAATCGTCAAACTTCGGATCAAAGGATCCGCGAAAATCATCCCATCTTCCACATTTGCCGAGCAACCGAAATTGACCTATTTGGAAATCCAAGAGGGCGTTGAGAAAATTGGCGATTATTGTTTCTACAACTGCCCGTATTTATTTGAAGTCCACTGTCCTCTGTCGCTTGGACAAATGGGAGTGTATGCCTTTGCGCAAGCCACCTTGTTGACCGAAGTCACATTGCCATCCTACGATAGCAGCAGCAGCAGCAGCAACCTACCATCCTTGTCCATTATCCCCGCATCGGCCTTTGAATATTGCGAATCCTTGACGACGGTCCATATCCCAGCGTCGGTAAAAAGCATACATGGGTTTGCCTTTTTTCATTGCACCAGTCTGGTGGACATTCAATTTGAAACCAAAACGTGTTCCCCACGATTGTTGGGACTGGTAGAAATTCACGATCAAGCCTTTGGTAGCTGCGCTGCCTTGACCAAAGTCAAGCTTCCCTCCACGTTATTGAAGTTGTGTGGCAATGCCTTTTCGGATTGCATTCGATTGCAAGAAATCAAAATGCCAGAAGGATTGCAAACTGTCGAACGAGGGGCCTTTCGTGGATGTACCTCGTTGAAACATTTGGAAATACCGAGTACGGTGGAAGATTTTCAGCTGGAAGATCACACCAACTTGGAAGGATGTCATCCCCGTCTCAAGGTCTGGCAACGAAGTCGGGATGATGTCTTTTTTGGAATTGGAAGCATGGATAAAGACCTGTATAGTTCCGACAATAACTTTTACAAGGCAGCGACAAGGAATGTCTCGGCAGCTTCCATGAGAATGAGACAGAGCATTGATTCGTCCATTCGGACCTCCATGAACGGTAATGACAAATGCTTTCAGCTTTGCTCCATCATGTAAGAAGGTATCTATGAATCTATGATAAATAGATACACAGTATATAGGTCCAAGATGATTGATGGATGGGTGTATTGATTGATTGATTAATGGATGGACTATCAATATCACAAAAGTCATTGGAGCGACACTGCTTGGAACGAACGACGGGGGTGACGAACCTGATTGGAGACGCAATTGCAGAAAATCTTCCAAGCGTACAGCAGCCATAAAAGCAACAACAAATGTCAATGGAGAATGGACACACAAGCAGACACACAAGCAGACACACAAGCAGACACACAAGCAGACACACAAGCAGACACACAAGCAGACGATGACACTCCTGGCATCAGCAATGTCCAAACAAAAAGAAACCAGCTAGATAAAAGGCCGCTCCAAGATCCCCACTTTCGGAAATGAACCTGTATGAAAACACCGCCGTCTTTTCAAAAGATGGCTGACTACGGGACTGACTCGCCGTAGCTTGTACAAGATTCTAAACTGGTATAATAACAATTGTGCACCTTAGATTCATGGTGGTAGTAATCGTAGTAGTCGTAGTAGTAGCAAAATCAGATTATTCTTGTGGTTGTCTGTGTATGTTACTAACTCCTCTTCTTGTGGTCTCTTCTCTTTTTCCCTTGTGTCGACATGATGAACAACAACAGTACGATTATCAACGAAACGATACCAAAGAATTGGTAATCCACTTGGCCATTGGAAATCATCTCTTGTTCCTTTTCTTTCAACCGAACAGCTCCAGCCATCAGTGCTTCTTCCTTGGTCTTTAGCAATTCAGCGGCATGGCGCATCTGAGGTTTGGCATTGTCAAGGAGGTGCTTGGCTCTCTCGAATCTATTTGAATGGAGGTCAGGGGAAGAATCTTCTGGCAATACGGCACCAGCACCTCTTATTTTCTTTCGTTTCACAATATCGTGATTTGGCTCCGACAAGAGGTCCCCGAGTGGCTTTTTCTTTTTGGATTTCTTGACAGTCTTTTGCTTCAACGCATTCTTTAGTACTTGGTCTTCCTCTAACAATTCATGCTCCAATTGGTCAGCAACAGGTTCTTCTTCTTCTTCTTTCTTCTTCTCCTCCTGTTCCTCGGCGACGACGACATGTTTCGGTGGGGCTGCTCCCTTCTTTTCTTTGGCGACTTCCTTTGTTTTGATTTCTTCTGGTTTGGGAGGCTCCTGGACCTTTCCAACATTTCCTCTTGCCAAAACCTCTTGCACACCATAGTTGGGAGATTCTTCAAATGGTACCCAGTAATTGTTACCACATTTGTTGGATTCCATTTTCTTATTCAATAGATCGATTCCAGTGAACTCCTTCACTTGTTCCATGGTTCGCTTTGTCCCCAGACCAAAACGAGAGTTGCGAATCAAATCGAGTTCTTTCTGTTCTCGCTCCGTGCTATTGTGATGGGAACCAATGCCCAAAAGCATATTGACTCGATCCGTACCAAACACGGTGAGCTCGGGACGATGCTTGTTAATTTCCTCCATCCACTTCCATTTCTTTTCGCCAACTTTCAAGTCCTCGTCTTCATCCTGATGTTGCCTGGCTCCCCGACCCCAGGTATGCACCACTGGATTCCCCTGATGCGTCTTGTAATCGTGAGTGACCAAGACGATGTCGGGAGCATAGACGTCATATCCGTGGGTAAAGAATCGAATTCCACGGCTGCCCTCTTCGCCGTCAAACACATTGTCCAAATACGGGTCGACAGGTACCACAAGTTCTCCATGACATCTGTGAAAACTCAATCCAGCTCCCCACATGGCGTTGGTCAACTTTGGACGGACAAGGTATTTGCATTCTTTGGTTCCCCAATTGCGAATACTCGAAGTAAAGGTCACCATGCATAGGTTGGGGACGGTTTTTTCATCTTGGTCGTTGTTTTCAATGTCTGTAACGTAGGTACTCAAGACAGCATAATCATTCTTGGTCCGGTGATGCATTTCAATGAGACGGGTATCAAAGCGCTTGCTGAAATTCATGTGACTGTCAATCTGTCAAACGGAAGAAGAAGATCAACAACAACAACAACAACAAAAAAGGTTGGAACGAAAATGGAGCACACAATATAATAATTAGACATCAGTCTGTACTCCAAATAAGGTGAATCAACAAGCACCGCAGTAGTACTGAGTCGTTCAACAAGACATGAAGAATCTTACCTGCATACAGTAATCTTGTTCATTGACAACTTGAAGATCAATTTCCTCACTCTTGTCACGGTTGATGTAATCCCAATGAACCATGGCGGATAATTTCGATCGAGCGTAGGTGGGGCCCATGGATTGAGCCGAATCAATCTTGACAATTCGAACTTGCGACTTGTATTCATTGCAATTGTGATTGTATTTTTCGCAATAGAGTTCCCAGCATCCAGCATCATCTTCCAGATCGGATCCTGGTTGGACTTGATCAATGACACGAATGAAGAGTCGGGATGGATTCTCTGCCTGGGTAAAGGCATAATGCAAGGTCCGAGAACATAACTTATCCCGAAAGGCAGCAATCAGCATATGAACTGGGGTATGTTTGGCATTTTCCAATTTGGCATCTGGTTGTTCGGAATAATGTGGGCAAACGCCATCTTGACAATCCGATTCGGCAACATCAATGGTTCCAAATGGTCCATTAGGAAAGAGTCGTCGGTTGTTTTGGTTGTCCCGTGCCAATAGTGTAACTCCATAGGGATGATCACGATTGAAATTCAACTGTTTCTGCAGTCGTTGGGCAATCTTCTTTTGTTCTTCAGAAGTCAATTGGTCCATAGCCTTGATTTCTTCTTCCGCCTTGAGAGCGTGCTCCAATTTCTGTTCCTCATCGCTAGTCCCCTCTTCCTTTTCTGCACCCTCTAGATCTTCAGCTTCCTTTGTGTCCTTGTCTAAAACCTTTTCTTCTTCCTCTTTAATTTCTTCTTCTTCTTCTTCTTTGGCCTTGGCTTCGTCGGCGGCTTGCTTGATGGGATCTACTTCTTGATTGTTGCCATCATCCGTTGCCCCGTCCACGACTTGACCTTGCTCTTCTTCTTCTTTTTCTTGTTGTTGTTGCTTGGAGTCTGCCATTGACAATGTTGTAGAAAGTAATATTATATTCAATGCAACGAGATCCGCTTTTTTAATCGAATGATTTGCAGCGGTGGGGATGCCTATTATTGTCAGCGAGGGGCTTCGTGTTTCCACGGAGATCGGGATGAATGTGCGAGATGCGATAATGGATTTTTGTTTGGTTTGCAGGTCATCCATGACTTTGACTCGTTCGACTTCAACGATGAATGTAAGGACAACATAATGATGGCCAAGCAAGGCGGAAACGAATATAATGGGATTGGCATTTTAAACGGTATTCTCTACTTCCGTGAGTTCATGACTGGACGAATCCCAAGAACGCACCTACATTTGCAAGCACCATATCGGTTTGGCAGAGCAAGCGGCACTCTTCTCGTCGACTCTCACCCACTTCCAGATTTTTCTGTTTCCATATGGCCAACTCTAGCAATGACATAGTTTCAATGATTGCATAATATTCGAATGCAGAGCATGTATCATTGAACAAACTTTGCCGGAGATCCTTGTCAACAGATCGATCAAGTATAGCTTCTATACGGCCCTCCATGTCTTCCAGGCCTGCGGTAGCACCCCACCGCTCCCATGAACCGATTATCCAGCGTTGCATGGCCACTCGAAACAAGTTTGCAGTTTCAGGAGACCAGTTGGTGATTAGATAGTCCATTGCTCGTTTGCCATTGGTATCTTTCCAACCGAGTACATTATAGTGTGCTGGGCACTTGCCATTGTCCAGAAGCACAAGGAATAAATCTTGACGGGGTTCCACAGAAGAACATAAGATATGAAATGGAGTCATGTCGAAATTGTCTGTGACCAATAGACTCAAGTTTCCTTGGGAGTTGATGCATCGACGCAGTTCTTCCACCGTGGTGGTCGATGAGTGGTAGCACAAGTGGTGGATGGGATGCTCATCAAAACGGCGAGCTTGGCCATGAATAATCTCATCATGCCTTGTACCACAATATTCGTGCAGTAGAATGCACCCATCAAAGGCCGCCTCGTCAACCTTCCCATGTGCTGTGAATATCCGTATATTGGCAAGTGACTTGCAGTTGAAAAAGGACTTCTTCTCAACGCAGATGGGATGACGATTCGGTGATGAGATGACTTCCACCGTGACAAGATTGGGACAATCGTAAAATGCATAGCAAGCGATGCGTTTCACAGAGCTCGGTAGGCGGACGGCTTGTAGGTTGTCGGCCTGTTCAAATGCAAAACTTGGAATCTCACATAGCCGTGAAAAGCCAAGATTTACCTCGAGCAATGAGTAACAATCTGCAAAGACGTGTCTGTCCAATATTCTCATACTAGATGGCGAAGTGAATTTTCGTAACGGAACTCCTGTGAACGCTCTTTCCTTGATTCTTTGAAATGATGATGATGGCTCTGTGAAATGAACCCTCGTCAACGCAAAGCAGTAAAGGAATGCTCGTTCTCCAATCGTTTCGAGTGTGCTGGGGAACTCGATATCCTTCAAATTCACGCATTCGTAAAACGCCGCCGTTCCAATTTCTCTCAGTCCTTCTGCTAGATGAACTTCTTTTAGCTCGCTTCGGAAACTGCAAAAATGGTCCGGTAACACTGATACGCAAGCATCGACAATGAGGGTTTCCACATCGTCTGGTACGTTTTCTCCTTCTTGGCCATGGTAATGGTAGGTGCTGAGTTCATTTGATGCTTGCATCTTTCGGTATTCGGTGGTTGGACCAAATTTATCACCACAGGAAGGGAGCTAATCCCTATGGCGCAAGTACGTGTAGGTACTAGTCCGATGCTATATCCAGTCCTTATAGCATTGCCACGGAGATATCATCGAGGACGATGATGTGCATACCGGTGTGCGTGCATGTTTGAGAAATTCGAAATCGACTCGTTGGACTTTCAAAACCTTTGATTCGTTGGACCAAATCTATTGTCACCTTGCAACGATAATGCTTGCAAGAAGCTTCTCATGCATGGCGACTTTGTGATTGACCTACAGGAAAAATAGACCATTCACATTCTTTGTTGACCTGTTAGTTAAAAGAAGGTACCGTTCATTGATATTTTATCAATAAATCGTATTGTTTCCAAGCGTCGAGCAATGAGGAGGAGGAAGAACAAGAAGCAGAGTACTAGGAACAACTGGGCTGTAGTTCTATTAGGAACTTGATTTCAAATGGTAAGTCCTTTTATCCTTTTTGATCTGCGCGTAGATTGCAGTCCCAGATAGAATTCCACTGGTTGGCTGTTCATCCCATCAGAACCACACCAGTACGGTACTACTACTGTAACTCCCATTCTTCATCCGCGTCATCCAAAAGATTCCTTTCACATCATGTCATGACGATGTGGTCCACTCCGAGCCTAAATGACGACGGACGGACTCCCTTTGCACATACCAGTATCACTTATGTTAACGGTCACTTTTTGTGTCGCAGTGTTGGTGGCAAACAAGATCAACAGCATTTGTGATGTGTCACATACAAAATATTACTAATTGAAGTAACGTCTCTTGGTATGTTGATAACTGCAACACCCAATGAACCGAAAGTGTAAGAAGAGTACCAAGTTTACGTTGAAACGCGCGCGTCAGGTTGTCAGTTCTGATCCTTCCCTACTTTAGGAATTTTGTGAGGACGAAGTTGCCTTTCACCTCTCTCCTGCATATCGAATCTCAAACGATTGGATCGATTGACTGCAGCGGTGCATGTTTCCAAAGATCTTATAGGCATCCTCCACAAACCTCGTTCGTCCCAATCATTTCAATAGTCCATCAGTTTACACCCTTCGAGACGTCACCAATAGCTTTTCCGGGTTTCTATTTGATCGAAACCGCTAGTTTTCGGCACTCAAAAAGAGGTTTCTATCATATTCAATTTCCTAAACAGTTCTCTCAAAAGATGATGTCCCCATCCTTTGGAATGCTCGCGGTGAACTCATCCCACAGTCACAGAGGTCGCCGTGCCCAACGCAACAGCAACAGCCGGCAGCATCGTAATCATCAGCAGGAAAGTCGCAACAGCAATAGCGATAGCAGCGCCAGTCCGCTTCAGGAAACGAGAGAAATGCCACAACATCAGCAATTGCATTCATCGTCATCATCATCGCAACAATCGCAACCACTACACCCGACGCCCAAGAAATCTCTCTGCGTCGCCAACATTTTCAAATACACCAAGACGGAAAAGATTGGTTTGAATCTGAAACTGAGCAACACCATGGGACGGATTTACGTGTCGGATATCAAACGCAACAGCAAGTTTGCCAATACTCCATTGCAGATTGGCATGGTGGTCTTGACCGTCAATGGCAAACCGTGTCCCCGGACCGTCAAGGAAACTGCAACCATTGTCAAAGCCATTGAAGGAGACTTGACCATTGTTGCCTGTTCCTTGAAGGATCCGAATCAACAACATCAGGAGAGTAACAATGCTACTACAAACGTCACTCGAGCCTTTTCTTCTATGTCACGCCGCCGCAATCGTAGGGAAGAGGATGAAGCGAGACGACAACGACTTAGTGAGTGTTTGGCGCCCGTAGAATTTGTCACTTCCCCGAGTATGGAGAGCTCTTCGGCCATGTTGGTAGCGGATGACGAAGGTGTCGAAGCAACACTATTGGATACTTCCAATGAAACGAGCAGAAGCAGCAAGAAAAACTATCACGATGAAGCCGACGATGGCGATGCGGATGATGACTGGTCCAGGGGGAAACCATTACTTTCCGATTCAGAAGATGAAACCGATTGGAATGAAAAGCCAAGAAGAAATGTTGCTCGAAGAGGCAGCGATAAGCCTAGATTTATCACCGCGGAGAGTCCTCTGCCAAAGAGTAATGTGGCTCGAAGAGGCAGTGGCAAGCCTCGATATATTACTACAGAGAATTCCAAGCTAAAAAGTAATGCGGCAAGAAGAGGCAGTGGCAAAACAAAACACATTCCCACCAGTACTTCCAAGCGTTCTGCTTCGGATTCGTTCAAAGCCACGTTAGCAGCGGCCTCGGCGACTGCATCCCTAGAGGCAGCAGCGAGCCCTACCGCAAGAGCCAAACGCGCAGCTTCGGACTCCTATGCCTTTTCCAAAGCGGCCAAACAGGCTGCCAAGCAAGCCGATGGGTACGAATCGGAATCTTCCACCTTTTCGCTCCTGAGTCAAGCACAGCAACTGACAGAAGCCGCTACCAGCTGGCTCTTGGGAAATGATGCACCCGAATCTACAAAAGATGAAATGACATTTGATGGAGACGAAGAGTTTGATGCTGCCTACGATACCGACTTTTCAAGGACAAAGCAGGATAGATCATCCAATCAACAACAACAACAACAACAAATGCAAAAGGGCGGAGGACCTATTCGTCTCTTTCCAAATCAACAGCAACAGCAGCAGCAACAACAACAGTTTCATGAATATCCACCTCCTTCTCCCCATCAATACCGCATGACCCCAGCAGCAAGCCACCAAGACACCAATGGTGACAATGATCAACCACCACTTCCCCAACCCCTTCTGCAACGGCAGTCCCAAAATCAGCCTGCATTCTTCATGACACCCGGTGCCTACTCGATTCAGGGACCAGCCTCTCTTTCCCGAGCTAGCTCACGGGCCAGTTCCAATCCCAGTTCCGGTCATGAATCGGACGACTCTTCCTTCTTGCGCAGCTTTTACGACGCGGGAGACTTTTCCGATTTTGACGATGATACCGATTTGGATGTGGGGGTGGAGGAAGGAAATAATGCAGAGGGTCTCTTGGATAGTTTATTGGACAATAACAGTGTGGATTTTGAAGACGAGATTCTCAACCATTCCTCCACTCACTCCAGTGTGGTGGTCGCTGCCGAACTGACGACCGATGCCGAAGCACAGATTGAAGATCGTGTGCGACGAAGTATCCTACAAGATACTGCCGTGGCATCTGTGGTCATGGTCGAACATGGTGGAAGTATTGCGCACGGCAAGCAGAGTCCCAGAGAACGCAGTTATACCAACAGCAGGAATGGTAACAAAAAGTACAACCCCAAGAATGTGAAGCAAAAGCTCTTTGGTGATGGCAAGAAGAACTCCATGGAGGTCATCTTGGCCGGACTGGAAGCTGCCCCCGATGATTACATTCGCAAGAGAGATTTACTTCCATGGACGGTCAAACGAAATGCTACCACCAACAAATGGGTAGCTTCGGTACAAACAAACCAAAAGGCATGGGAAGAAGCTTCTTCGAACCACGAGCGATCGCTGGAGCAAGTTCGGTCCTGTCATACCTTTTCGGGGGACACAGAGTCGGAAGCCTACGAGGCGGGTCTTGCCATGGCACCTCCCGTCATGCATCCCTTTTCGGATAATCCCACTTGTTTCCTGTGCAAATCCAAGTTTGCCGTCTTCCAACGGCCCAAACATTGCAAGAACTGTGGAGTCGTCATTTGCTCCAGCTGTTGCTGTACGTGGTCCAGCAAACGATTGCCGGATACCTATCGCAAGAAAAGTAAGAACACCACTGGGACCGTGCTAGTGTGTCTGGGTTGCGATTGGTTGGCCACCAACTTTCAACAAGCCTTGTTAAGAGGCAACATGTCCAAGGCTCTGACTCTCTACAAGACTGGAAACATCAACATGCGAACTCCCTATGGTCCCTACAATGGTGGCCGCAGCAAGAAACGACGGGATGAAATCATGCATCCCATCCACATGGCCATTTTTGGTGGAAACTTGCAACTGGTCCAATGGTTGGTCCAAGATCGCTATGTGCCCTTGCAACGATCCGTTCCCTTGGCCACCCAAGGCAACAGCAGCACCAGCAAGCGCTTCAATGACAGTTTGGTCTTGCGGACTTCCAAGGGTCGGTCGCCCTTGCGATTGGCACTGGCGCAAGAACACACAGACATTCTTCAGTATTTGGTATCGAGTCAGAAACTAAATTTGTTGGAAGAAGACTTGCGCGCCGACTATCGTAAGGTCTTGAGGCATTTGACTGGTCTCTTGGATACTGTGCCTGCCAGTATGTTGGCCGAGCAAAATCAAATGCCCGCCAGTGTCCAAATCGCCCATCGACAGCGATCCAACCCGCAAGGCTCTAGCAGCCATCACTCGAGCAGCCAAAACAATTTGAATCACGCCGCTAGCGGAGATTCCATTGCTCCTCCCGGAAATCATTTGCTATTTTCCAGTTAAAACAGTAGAATACTGTACATATAGGATCTATGATACATTTTGGTATTATAACACTCTATTTTCAATTTCCAAAATTATAGTTACATCGTTAGAATCAAGGTCGCTGATCGTGGATATGATTCAGGATGGGAATAATAATAATGATGATGATGACGATGACTGCAATATAATGCATACCACTATGTGTATGTATCCCATCACCATCCTCAATGATAAAATAATAGTGGTAGTGTCAACGGCCAATCGTGTTGGTATGTAGTTCCGCCTGCCTGAAGGGAGTCGTCACAATCTCGATCCTGTTTCTATCACGGTCGTCGTTCATCAACTTGTTTCTCAAAACGCACAGCAGCCTCGGATTATTTTGCCACAATGGAGGAAACAACGCCATCATGACTGAATGACTGCTGTTGTGGCGCTAGAAGTAGAGGATCTCACGGTGCAGAATTTAAGCTTTCGTAACCATTAGTCCTATCACCTGGTGATCAACACAATTTACTTGGAAGGAGACGCTTTGCTTCCACTTCCAGCAACATCGTAGTTGGATAAAGCTTGCACCATGGCGCCGCTTAATGCGTCGGGCGACAAGATGATTTTGGTATTCGCGCTATTCGCCAAAGCTTTCTGTGCCTCGATGTATTCTCGAGTCAATTGAAATTGGGTGGCATCCTGCGCATTGCCACCCACAACGTCTATCAGCACTTTGATTGCTTGTGCAGCTCCTTGAGCTTCCAGTTCCAATTGATCTTTCTTAGCTTGGGCCTCCAACCGCACCGCTCCCGCGGCGGCCCTGGCATCAATCAATTTAGACTGCGCGTTTCCTTCCGCTTCATTCACTGATCGTTGCAATTCACCTTCCGACTGAATGACCACCGCTCGTTTGGTTCGTTCCGCCGCCATTTGCTGTTCCATGGCCTTTAGAATTTGTTTGTTGGGAATGATGTCACGCACTTCCACTCGGGTAATCTGAATGCCCCACGGTTCGGTTGCCACATCCAAGTCCCTCAGTAAAACGGAATTAATCTTCTCTCGTGCCGAAAAGGTATCATCCAACGAGAGTTTTCCAATCTCGGACCGCAGCTGTGTCAATACCAGATTCTGAATGGCCAGCTCTAAATTCATGACGGAATAGTAGGCCCGATTTGGATCTATCATTTTCCAGTAGACCACTGCATCGGCAGCCAGCGGAGCATTATCCAGAGAGATGCACTCTTGAGGTGGAATATCAAAGACCTGTTCTCTTCTAGACAGCCTGGTGCGCAATCGGTCGACCAAGGGGATTGTAAAATGGAGTCCGGGATTGAGAATCTGATGGAATTTGCCCAAGCGTTCGACAATGGCCACGTCACCTTGGCTGACAATCTTCGCGGATGCTGCGACGGACGCTGCAGCTATAACGAGGGTGTTCCGGATAAGTGGAAAGGAGTAGAGCGCCGTGCGACTTGCAGAAGATGGTTGCCGTTTGCTGTCAGTGATGAAGGGACGGCTGCCCGTGGTAGTTGTACTGATTCTGATGGATGGGTTACTACTTTTGATACTTTTCGCTTTTGAAGATGAAGAAGTTACAAAAGCTGCAGCTTCTTCAAAGCGGCAGCTGATCAAGAAGAGCAGGGTGCGAAGATCGATTGTGACTTTCATGATTTTACCTCTTACAAAAAATTTCAAAGTATGGTATGTTACGCCGTTGTTATGATACAGCTTGCAGCAGAAGGAAAGCAAACAGGAAATCAAGAAAATGCGTGTGCATTACAGTATGTCGGGGCTGCCAAAAATACTGTGTACGATCCAAAACAATAAATAAAGAGTACAAGTATTTTATACGAGTACTCGTAAAAGATGCATTTTTGAGATTATATCTACAGTATTGTAGACGAAAGCTCGAGAACGAATGAATCAATCAATCATTGGATTCTCTAACGTAGACGAAAGCTCGAGAACGAATCATTGGATTCCTTTCATCATACTGACGACGGTCGAACGACTGTCACAACAGCATTGCTCAGCAACACCAAGTCCGATCAGTTTATCGAACTTGGGCAACGGTGCGGTGCTGTGCTGTGACCTTGTTTAGCGTGAATGTTTAGCGTGGATTTGGACCTATCAAAGTACTTTCACGCTAAACATGAATTGGGCGATCGAAGTGCAGACGACGATATTCAAATAGCCAAACCTCACCACAATGACAATTCAACTCTACACTGGCTTAGAATTAGATCGAATTTTGTAGTCGAATGTTAATATATTGTATTCTCCCTTGTT
>CAKOGP040002269.1:121765-171856 GCA_933822405.4 Cylindrotheca closterium | reverse complement strand
ATTTAGGAATTAGGAATTTTAATTTGTTTTCGAAAAATCGTTGGAAATTTCACCTGGTTTGGGCTCTCTGCGGACACAGGTAGGCGTGCGGCCGGCTGGCAACATTTGGGAGAGTCTTATCTGCTGGATTCTTTTCACTACGTTATTGGTTGGTCATCGCGTTAATTCACTTTCACCAAGGAATCTGGAATCTCAAAAACCTCAGTCAAATATTATACCGCATATAAATCGCGCAAGTAAGTAGGAGGTATAATAAGCCAACCAGTGCTCCTACAAAAACAAACACGAAACACATCTTTAAAGAAGGATCGCAGTAAAATCAACGAAGACACAACTAGTCATACATAGTACTCAGTCAGTTAACGTACATAGGTGAGCAGGAAGTATAATCAGTCGGACGGTGCTGCCAAAGTAAAACATAACAGAGTATAGCACACAGAAATACATGCATACGACACGATTCTATACGTACATAGAGTGCATTATGAATTGCTCAGATTTAGTGCGAGAGGTGGACGCGATGCAAGATAAACCAACAAGTACCACAGAGAGTGAGCGTGAACCTGGTGAAACAGTGGTAAACGACGGAATAATGCGTGATAAGTACATACATAAAAATGTTAGTGCCAAGGGTTCGGGTAGTGGATATACTAGCAGCGGGAAGGTAACTGAACGGTGTCTTTACTGTATATTGGCAATCACAATCACGGTAGTCACAGCATTGACGGTGGGGTATGTAATCAGCGTAGGTGGACGTGGTTCGAGTAACACAGGAGCCAATCATAATACAGTCGGAGGCGGAACCGTGTACGCCGATCCGCCTGGTTATACTGGAAAAGAGGAACAATGTACAATTACGTGGTTCGGGTATACGCCGAGTACTGTAATGATGGATCCTGAGCTATGTGTACAAGTTAACGAGGCTGTGTCTAACAATGAAACAATTAATGACGAGATGCTCGATCTAGCCTGCGGGATAATAGATAACTATGAGTACTCGGTAGAAGGATCATTCAAGGCTTGTCACGGGGGTGGTAGAGTAAGACGTGAACTAGTTGATATACATGCAGTCGACGCCTACCACGTTAACACTGGGATATATATTGACATGCACTCATGGAGTGTCGACAGGGCGGTACTCCATTTTCACGTCCAGAACGGCAACCCAGGGGAAAGAGCAGTGGTCACATACCATGGTCAAGGTGGGAATGTGCCACCACAACACCTCGCATGTCACACACAGGACGGTAAGGGGTCAAGGAGTTGGAAAGACCGCGTAGTAGTCGATAGGACATCAACAGGAACGTGGTTGTTTGATGTGTCTCACTCCGGAACACAAGGAGCAGAAGTATATATACATGCTCGCGATATAAGTGGGAGTTTCACGGTTACGGCAATGTTGGCAAATTACGACGCAGAAATCAATTGTGACGTAACTCCCAGTATCACAAACGGTGTGGTACAGGAATATACCGTCACAGGGCACAGGAAAGCACCATGCTCGGTAAAGATAACACCAGGTGGTACGTATGACAAGCCACTAGGAGGAGACGGGATATGTTGTGATGGTATAACACCGCCTATTGTTGAGTGTTTCGATAGAGACATGAGCTCCTGGCCTGACTCTTGCTATGGCCATTGTATAGAGAAGTCATCTGTAGGATTGCACACGAAACTATCAAAGGATATATACGATAAGAGCTTGTGCGAGAGTGTGTTAGTAAACCAGTGTGGTGATCCTACATACCAACAACAACACCCTGCTTGCGGCAGTGCGGACAATTGTGACAACGTGTACTTGTGTCTGAGAGGTTTCAAGAAAACAAATCAGACATGGACCGCTAATGACCCTTGCTAGCATGAACCGTTTGACCAACTATTGAGCATAGCCGGAAATGATGATGGGACAGCAGCGAACGAACGCAGGCAAAACTTCCTCTATGAGTATAGGAATGTACGTCGCTGACAAAGTAACACTGTATATCATGACAACCACTATACAAAACCGAAATAGCAACTAATAACTTGGTCGTCGCTAGACGTTAAAACCATCGTGAGCATACACGTTAAAACCTGTACAGCGTGCAGCTAAGTCGGAATGACACCTAATACCGCATATAATATCTAACAGTTTCATAAGCTCTTCAATTTCAATCATTTTTGTATTCTATATTTTTATTTGACTTCTACTCTACTTTGCATTAACAGCAAATATATTGGGTTGCATGAACATCATATGATGGTTTGTGGAGGCGCGAACTCTTGACAAAATCACTTAAGCGGCAAAGGCAAGAGATCTTTGAGTGGCATTCAGCAAAAAGCCGTCAAACCCGTCCACTGTGTCAGCTTCCCCTTCTTGAATCGTGGCCATGAGTAAGGAAAGCATTTGATCCGCGTGTTGTTTAGCTTGTCTTGGCCGATGCAACATTTGGTAAATTTGTGCCGAATTGTTGATCATGGCCATGAAATAGGTGGTCTCGATTTGAAACGTATCTTCCATTGGCAAGGCAACTAGTGCTTCGTACAGTTTCAGAGCTTCAAGCAGGTTTTCGTGTTTGTCCTTGTAGTCCGCTGCTCGGAGTGCCATGAGGTGATGGCACAAGGCAAAGTTGAAAATGATGACCCAGGATAAAAATCGGTTCCCTTCTGTCTGCGGGAGATGCGAAACGTACAATGGTCGGGAGTACATAAACACCTCTTGATTATCCAGTTCTTTGCGTCTCTTGTTTGATGTTGACAGATACTTTCCGCTTGGTCTTCTTGAGAACTTGGGTAAATTCTCAAAGGTTGATGATGATGATGATTCGTCCTTTGTCTGAATCTTTTGAACTGCATGCCGGGCTTGATTCAACGTTTCAATGGCTTTTTCGAAGCAATTCTTTTCGATTAGAGAGGAGGCTCTGTTGTTGAGATAGATTGCTGACTGCATGGTGTGTTGTTGGGATGCCTTTTGTGGGATTGTGAGAGGTGTGATGTGATCGTCAAGCATCGAAATTTCTTTCTCACTTGAGCAGAACGGACTTTTACACTTGGATTGAAAATCCGCTCTGAAGTTGGGATTGGTTATGGAACAGGAACCAAACCAAAAACATTTTGCTCGGCGAATCCGGGGCGATCTGTTTGGATAGAGCACTTTGTTAACGTTCATACTTAGCATCGGAGCAATTGTTCCTAAATCCGGGCAAAGTTCGATACATCCGAAAAAAAACGCCCCAGCAGCTCTGCTTTTTCTCGAGTGGAACAATGACCTGCAGACGCACCCAGTACAGTGCACGTCCTGTACACGTACGCGTACGTACGTGTACAGTGGGTCGTGATATGAAAGTCTACATATTACCTGTTAGTCCCACCTCTGAGCAGAATTGAATTGACTGCTTTCGTTCTTGGTGAGGAATTCTAAAGTGTCCAAAGCCAAGAAGGAAAGTCTTCTGGCAGTACCATACCTCCTTTGGTCGAGCGAGAAGCCAGATTTCTGCACTACTAAATCGTTATATTGCCTCATTCAGCGCTATGTATTCCTATTTTCGTGCTTGAGATTTGCTCTGCTCAGTTCCTTGTGGAATTGTCATGGCACCATGCCGTCTTGGAGCTTGCATCGCTGTTGGCGAAGAAACCTTCGAGGTTGCCGTCCTTGAAGTCCCCGCACGCAGGAGTTTTTGGACAGCAGCCAAATCGAAACGCCGCAAGCGTGGATTCAAGAACTGAATATCCAGCCCAAACTGTTTTATTCCAAAACGGTGAAAAAGCAGGACAAGCGCTTTCCTGCAGCAGCTGTTACTGCAGCTTCGGTTCGTAGTGGGTCGACATATGAACTTGCCACCTACATCTCGACTAACTCAGGAGCATCCTCCGGAAGACCAGCTCTCAGCTGTACAATGCTACAAGAGACCCTCCAATTAATCTCACAGCAGTTGCTGAAGAAGAAGTGTACTTATAGATTGTATATCAGAAGCCAAAAATCGCAAGACAGAGGGAGGAATAACGTGTAACGCTGCCTCCAAACAATAAGCATTTAAATCCGCCAGTGGATGGTCATGTGGTTCCATGTAGGATGATTCACGATGGACCCCATTCGTCAAAGGCGGACCCAATTGTTGATGATTGGTAATTCTTGTCACTGGCGGTGGAGTGACAGCCTTTGCTGTTCTCAGACAGTGTGACGATGATTGAGGTGGACAGGCCCTTCCCATAATCCTACCACTGAATCGCTTGAACTTGTACCTGAGGCTCCAGCCGCTTCCCCAAATTGCACACCAACAGCGGCACCATCCAAAAAGCAGGTTCTGGATCCACCAAGCCCGAAAGACCTTGCTGCCATTAGGAACAACCAGACCATTCCGGGAGACAACACATTATCTAAGGGCAACTGGAATGCCAACATTTTGATCAATGTCAAGGGTGATTCTGGACTGACTCCCTTGTTGGATTCAATTCAAGAGCTCTTGCTTCCGGCCTTGGCTGGTTGCACTAATGGCGATCAGCGAAAGCTCATCGTATTGGCACAACCAGAACCTCGAAAGAAATAGACGAAGTCCTTGATGAGTCTCGATATGTGATTCTGTTCGCCAGTGTCAAAGAAGGCGAATTGCTGAAAGGTACAGCATGTGCGGATGCAACAACTCCCGAGCTAAGCTATGTTGTCCTTGTGGAGTTTTCTTTACTGTTGGGTGCGCTGATATTACTTCTGCCGATGTTGAGGCCGTTATACTACCGGTAGAGGAATGGACAAACGGCTACAACATGGTATCAAAGTTGGAGATTGATGGTTTGTTGTGAATGCAAGAAATATCATCAACGTGAAACCTTCCGAAGCTCCATCTGCCCGACGAACTGATGTTTCATCTAGACCGCCAAGCAACAGTCGGACAAAGTCTCTCCAACTTCTGTCGGGTCATTGCCGTCGCCAACTGTATCACCTACAGCTCCGGCTTCAAGCTCACCATCCACGAACCAGACCCTTTGTCAACACGTAGCGTACTCAGACCATCAGCCGCAAGCTTGCTTGTCAAGTTCAATGGAACCTTTCGTTGACTTGCTCAATTGTTGATGTGGTCAAAAGTAGGCCATGTTAGATTCATTGTTCATGATTGCGACAACCCTTTTATGAAATGATGCTCTGCACAAATGACGGATCATATGATACGTGAAAATCATGAGAGAATATTGAGTTCTAAAATTTTTATTTGGATAAATTTACTCTATTTTGCATGATAAGCAAACATATTGGGTTACATACTACACATAATGTCATGTGATGGTCGTTGGAGGCGCGAGGATTTCTGGACAAAATCGCTCATGCAGCGACCGCAAGAGATCTTCGCGTGGCATTCAGCAAAAAGCCGTCAAACCCGTCCACTGTGTCAGCTTCCCCTTCTTGAATCGTGACCATGAGTAAGGAAAGCATTTGATCCGAGTGTTGCTTGGCTTGTCTTGGTCGATGCAACATTTGGTAAATCTGTGCCGAATTGTTGATCATGGCCATGAAATAGGTGGTCTCGATTTGAAAAGTGCCTTCCATTGGCAAGGCAACTAATGCTTCGTACAGTTTCAGAGCTTGAAGCAGGTTTTCGTGTTTGTCCTTGTAGTCCGCTGCTCGGAGTGCCATGAGGTGATGGCACAAGGCAAAGTTGAAAATGATGACCCAGGATAAGAATCTTTTTCCTTCTGTCTGCGGAAGATGCGACACGTATACTGGTCGAGAGTACATAAACACCTCTTGATTATCCAGTTCTTTGCGTCTCTTGTTATGTTGACAGATACTTTCCGTTTGGTGGTCTAGAGAACTTTGGTGAATTCTTAAAGGATGATAATGATGATGATGACGACGACGACGATTCGTCTTTTGGCACCTTTTGAACGGCATTCAGAGCTTGGTTCAATGTTTCAATGGCTTTTTCGAAGCAGTCCTTTTCGAGTAGAGAGGAGGCTCTGTTGTTGAGATAGATTGCTGACTGCATGGTGTGTTGCTGGGATGCCTTTTGTGGGATTGTGGGAGGTGTGATGCGACCGTCAAGCCTTTTTAAAAAAAAATTCTTTTCACTTGTGGGCAGAACGGACTTTTCCACTTCGACGGAAAATCCGCCCTGAAGTTGGGACTACGCGATATCTTTTTTAAGTATTTCAGTCTTTGGCGAACCATACCAGTAGGTATGGTCCTGGTACAGTGCGGATAGGCACTTTTTTCACGTTTGTAGTTAGCGTCGGAGTAATTGTTCTTTTTTTTGATGTGGCTTCTAGGAAGCTACCGGTACCGGTACCAATTTTTCTACCACCCATTTTTCTACTAGCTACAGTAGCAGAACAATTACCCGTACACATATCGCCTGCGTCTTGATAAAAGACATAATTGAAAACCCTGCCAGTTACGCCCCTCATTTTACAAACGCAAAAGCACTTCTTCTGCTTTTTTAAGAGTGGAACAATGACTCGTATTACCTGGCATCCTGCTACCTACTACACTATTTACAACGCTACTACTGTGTGAGCAGAATTGACAGTAGAAAATGGCGTTCGTTCTGGAAAGCCAAGAAGTATACCAGTCAAAAGATACAGTACTACTACCTGCCTCCAAATGACACTTGAATTACCGAAAACAGTACCTACGTACATTAAAAGACTAATTTATATCTTGTTAAAATAAAAAAAGATGACCAACAGCGGCCCCCGAAAGCAATGTCTTTGTTCTTAAAGGATGAACCATGGGTCAACATGACCGGTCCGATACTCTAATCTCATTGCCTCCAAATGACACTTGAATTACCGAAAACAGTACCTACGTACACTGAATGTTTCAGAAGTCTGCGTACCGCAGCGGCAGGTGTTTCTTGGCTCTGAACAAAGATTGTATCCTGTCAAAACTGCATAAGGCGGCAAGCTTGTTTAGCTCAGTTGGTTAGAGCACCTCATTAGTAATGAGGAGGTCCGTGGTTCGAATCCGCGATCAAGCTTTTGCCTGAAAGAGACCTACTGTATCCTGTTACTTTTGCATATGGCAGAAATTCGAAGCACCGATCCTCAATGAGGATTGAAAATAGTGAACCATGATATGCGCGAGTGTACCGGTGTAGCATCACCAATCATAAAGCGTGAAGAGAGAAACATCCATAAAATACTTCTCTTTGGACAGACCAAGAAACCTAGTACAGTACTTTTTTGTCTTCCGTTTTGTTGTACACCAAGAAGTTTCGATTTGCTTCCCTGGTCTGGCCATAGTACGGAATCATTCAAATTCCTTGTGACTTTTTGTACCAAAGTCTACGGCCATTGCTCGTGCAATGACAACCACGCCATTCAAAAGCAAAAACCTGCGTCTGTCCAACACTTCACTGGAAAGCTGCCCATCATCCCCATCTACTGCAGTACAACGCTACCTTCAACGGTCACTACCAAGCCATCCTCTATTCTTAGATCCTTCCATCGATTGACTTGTTTGATAGACTTTCCATCTCTATCTCTATTCCATTCAATCGACTATTCAACCAACACAAGCGCCAATTCCAACAGCCAACCTTTTTATTTAGTTCCCATCCCCAATTAATATTCAAAATGAGTGAAGAAGAAAAGACCGCAACTCCTGCTCCTGCCGATGCTGAAGAGGCACCTGCCAAGGAAGAACCCAAGAAGGAAGAACCCAAGGAGGAAGAATCTACTGCCCAATTTGAACCTGTGGTGAGTCATTTTTGAATGTAGTCAAAGGAGCATCATTGTGATAAGAAAAGAGATTGAAAAAAGCCAATGCTATTTTCAACTTCTCGTCTTGCCTTGGTTGCTTGCTTCCTTGCTTCCGCATCCCGTTCCTACTTTTGTCCATCTTTCTATATTGTTGCAATCATCTCACCAACACTGTTTGTCTCTCTCTTTTTCTCTTGCCTTTTCCTTGGACAATCCAATTCTGGATACTGAAACGTGTGTGTTGGCTTTTTCCTGCTTCCGTTTCACTTTTCATCTCTATACGTCCCAACTCCAAACGTTCCACACCAACGCCAATGGTTCTCCGTACTATATTACATATTATATTATATTATAATAGGTCAAATTGGAAGAAGTAGAGGTAAAATCCGGAGAAGAAGACGAAGAAACCGTCTACGGAGTCCGATCCAAGCTGTTTTTGTTTGGTGAAACCTTGTTGGACGTTGGGTCTGGCAACAAGACATGGAAGGAACGTGGAATTGGTGAAGCCCGTATTCTGAGACACAAAGAACACCAACGCCTCCGATTGCTAATGCGTCAAGAAAAGACCATGAAGGTCATTGCCAACCACGCATTGGATCCACGCATCAAATTGGAACCCAATGTTGGATCGGACCGATCGTGGGTCTGGTCGGCCTTTGATTTTGCCGAAGGAGAGTTGAAAGAAACTGTCTTTGCTTTGAGATTTGCCGACTCTGATATTGCTCAAGAATTCAAAAAGAATTTTGAAGAATGTCAAGCAGAGATGGAAAAGCTACTGGCTGGTGAAGACAAGCCAGGTGCCGACGGTGGCGCTGGTGCGGATGAAGCAGCAGAAGCCCTCAAGGAACTTTCCACCAAGGAAGAGTAAACACAATATTATCAAGCTTTTGATGATAATGGTGACATTACTACTACTTGCCCTTGACTGACTATAACTACTACAACTACCACTACTACTCCTACAATCACAAACAATGACTAAAAAAGTGACGAGGAAGATGGATATTATCTCTTGACGTATACTATCCAACTCCTCCTCGCTTCCTGATTGCGCGCTGCTGAATACGCACACAAACGCAAGCACAGCACTGCTTTACTAGAATACTAAACAAGAACTAGAATTATCCAATCAATCAATCTGCGATATGTACAGTATAACTAGTATCAATACCTACAGTACTGTTACGGAAAGAGTTTCAAATATCGTTCTCGTTTCTCCTGGTTGCTTTCTCCGGTCTTTTGTTTGGAGCGCCACACTTTCTAATGGGAGGATGCTGCTTGGCCTTGTTGCTGCTTTTCTCAGTGGTATGCTGCTGTAGTTGCTTCTGTTGCTGCTGCTTCTGTTGCTGCTGCTTCTGTTGCTGCTTCTTTTGCTGCTGCTGCTCCTGCCGCTGTTTTTGCTGCTGCCGCCGCTGCTGCTGAGCTTCCTTATAATCGTTTGCAAGTCCATTGGCATTGGTGCATTTCTATTATTTGGTGATGCTGTACGTTGCGACGCCGTGTGCAAATGCATTCCAATGATAGGTTCCTCCTTTGCTTGTTGTTAGTCATGGTGACGTTCGTAGTTTCGCCCTCCCCTCAACATCCACAATGCTCCCTCGTAGGCACTGAAACGGCTGCCACTGACCAAAAATGCTCGAGCTATCGATGCACTGGCCCCTGAATATAGGGACCAAACTCCACGCTCACGCAAAAGAGAGACCAAAACTTGTCTGGCACCAAGTTGCGGTGGAAGCCTTTGGCCTTGTACTCCTGCTCGAACACAGTCCAGGGGAAAGCTTAGGAACCAAGAAAAGGCCCCAGAAAGCCCTCCAGCAATTGGAATCGCGACTTGGACATGATTGGCAAAGGCTGATGAACGGACAAGTCCCTCTCGCAATCCTTCGTAAACAAAAAAGTAACTCCCCAAAAAGGTCGCCTCTCGAACTGTATTGATCATGTGTCCCGTGTAGATTATCCCAACTCCATGAGATTGAATCAGTGTCTTGACACACGAAAAGGATGATCGATATTGCTTTGTGGTAATGTTGTCCAACTGCATTTGTGTCTGTACATTATATTACGAAAGGGGCAGTATGATGAGTAATCCGTGGCATATTCATACCCAGTATGCTACCAAGCGACGGGTGCAAATGAATCATATAATTGATGATGGCATTTCTTGGAACCAACGTGATGATCTATCCATTGATTCATTCCTTCCTTGTTCTGCTTCTGCACTCACCTTGACAAGATTTTCGACCGTCGACACTACTCCCGACACGGGGGCGCAAGAAATACCAGCAAAGAAATTTCGTTGATCCCATCCAGGGTTGGCATTGTAAAACTCCCTCCACATTGAGTATTGCGCAAAGGTAACGGTATTCAAAATGGAAAGTGATATGAGCGGTGGCCACAGTCCTTTGTACAAGGCGCGTATTCCCTCTTCCTTCACAATGGATTGACCAACTGAAAAAATCGTGGTTTGCTTTGTGGTTCCAGTCTGCATTCTAGTCTTTACCAGATCCAGAGGAAACCCTATTATCGTCCCGACCACACCTGCACATAGCCCACCTTTGATTAGAGCAAAAGGAAATTTTAAAGCAACAGCAACAGAATGATTACAAAAATGAGGACATGCGGGTGCGCCAGCCATAATATTTGTTCGAGGCATAACTATGACGTACCCAGCGCTTCTTCCCGAAGACGCAGCTCTTCCCACGACTTCATTGCTGTCCTTTGCTTTCGATGCTATGCCGAAATCGATATCAATGAACCACGATGGAGTGTATTGTATGAATCAGGGAAGTAAAATATTGGTGCTCGATTGATTTTACCGATCAGATGTACTGATTCAGGCCCAATATTCTTTCATCCGATCCTAAAGCAAGTTCAGGCAACAAAATGAACTAACGATCGAGTCTTAGAGCTTTATATCTTGAACCAACGATTTTAGTAACTCCATAGCGACGAGAATCCATGGGTTACGGCGAACAAATCTGCTAATATACGGTACACATCAAAGGGCAAATCGATGTTGGAACCAATCCAGACAGACTCGAGCATGCAAATACAGTATCATGCTGGGCCGATTGTTTCCTCAAGCGATCTCATAATTCTGCCTCTGTGCACACCGAAAGACAAATCGATGTTGGAACCAATCCAGACTCGAGCTTGCAACCATACAGTATCATGCTGGGCCGATTGTTTCCCTCGCATTCCCAGAAGACGTGGGGATTTTCTCTATCACTGATTTGGACATTCGAAATGGACGACTGGCGAGGTGAGAAACCCATTCCCGTTTCCATGGCCAAGAGTAGTTTATTGAGAGAAAATGTTGCCCCCATGCTGCTGCTGATAACTCTTTTCCCATCTCAAGACAGTGTCCCACGATAAGAGCGAGGTTGGGCATACCAGGTGCGATGGCATCACGGTAATCCGTTCAAGTGAAACAATGATAGTCCTTCTCCTTTTCTAATGGACACTTGGGCCGACCATTCCTGACTGCTTCAAAGTCTCCAGTACCTTGGGTGGTCCGGCAAACATTGCCGCAATCTTGTGTTTGCCTCCTGCGGCATCATCATGGGTCGGCCGAAACAAAAAGAGTCCCGTCACAAACCGAGCTGGAGCCGACTGGGAATCGCAGGGAATGACGGGAATGTGAACATCTTGTTGACAATTGTCAAGATACACTGGTTTGCAAAAGGTAGTCCAGTTGGAAGTGGCCGCAAAGAGCCGACTGGAAGCCATGTGCTGCCATGAACTCATGGGTGACGATGTGGGTTTCCGTGGGGTGCCACTGCAAATCTCTTGGACCGCCGAACGAATCTGTGCCGGAGAGTCGCAATCTCCCGGTCGGCAGACCAAGTAGTTGAAATAATTACCGGCCATGTTTGGTTCGCAACCTGGTAGTTTGCCACGAAAGTTGATGGACATGATTCCCTGGTCTGTTTCACATAGCTGAAAGAATCGAGCAGTCAGAATGTCGTTGGTCGACACGTAGCTGATCCCATTAGTATCGTTTCCTTCTTTTTTCGTTTGATCCGTGGCAACTTGGTCTTTTTCGTTTTGAATCCAATCTTGATTGATCCAAAAGAGTTCCACCTTGGTTCGTGGACCAAACAGGGTGGAAAGGATGACGCCCTTTAGGAATCTGACGATAAATCCTGGAGGCGGATCCGCCAGAGACGCCGCTTGGTCTTTTCCACCCAAAGCAGTAGCAATGTCATCGGTAAGACTTGGCTTGCGAGTAGGGTCCAATACTTGCACTTTGGCATCCTTCATGCTCAGCATATTATGCAATTGGTAAAAGGTGTGTCCGTCTCCGACACAATGGGCCAAGGACACTACCAGTGCAAACTTTTTAGTGGGATGGGTGCAATCGGGGATCAATCGAACCTTGAAAAAGTATTCGTCGTTGTCGACAAGATCAATTCCTGGCCCGACCAGGCATTCTAGTTGATTCAACCGTTTGGGCAGTTCTGGAAAAGGAGTGTCGCGAGAGATCCCAGCCGAAGTCGACAAGACTTTAAATGACCTAGTGCTAACAATACTGATCCTTTCAGATGTTGCGTTGGAATATACCAAGGAAACATCACTGGATGAATTACCAGTTTGAACCAAGCGGCCAGTCAACCATGGATTGGCCAGACAGATATCCATCACTTTGTCCAACATGGCATGTCGCACCTGGTCAATATTCCCATCGTACCAGGTGAGAGTGGAAATCCCTTGGATACTCTGAAACATGGCATAGGAAGTTTCTACGGACGACAATTGTATTTTCTCGCAGGTTTCGTATCGCTTTTGTCTCTCTTGTTTATCTCTTCTATTTTGAAGGTAGGATTCCACCAGCCAAAGAGCCGACGTAAAGGCAACAGCTCCAGCTGCTATGAGCAGAGATTGGTTATTCTTGGGGTTTGATAAAGGCATTGGAAAATCCGTCTTGGATTGGTTGTAGAAGGTGCAACAATGCGTAGCAGAGCTAACGGTATACCGGTAGTTGCCAGATGCCAGATGAGTTTTATAAAATCAGAAGTGATGGCGAGTGACGATTGTGTGCGGATCGGAACTTGTGTGGTACTGATGTAGTGCTGCAGGTGAAATTGACTCCTTCGAGTCTTGCCCGGCCACTCGAGAGAATCATCATCACGACAATAATGAAACCAAGAGTGACGACACTGTTCTCAACAACCCTCTTTTGGACTATTGCAGCTAACTAGAACTGGAAACACCCCGTGAGACATTCTGCAAGACCATGATCCCACTTTTGATTGCTGCAGCAGCTGCTGTAGAGGAAGAGACAGCCTCAGAAATCCCACATGATGACCCCACCAGCAATTGGACTGCCGTCCTCTTGGCGATTGTCTCGCTCATTTTCTATTGGGTCTTTCTTAAACCCACAGCCCAAGACACTGGAGCACCTCCTCCTACTGTGGCAGAGAACAATTCACGGCGGGTCCGTTCGGCCCCCCAACAACAGCGAAGACCTGCCGCGCCAGCTCCGGCTCCTCAAGTCATGGCCGACCGTCGATTGCCCACGCCTCAAAATTTGAGCGACAATGCACTCGAGGTATTGTTGGATTGTCAATCGAAACCATCCTTTGTCACTTCGACTCAAGACAAGTTGGGATTGGGTGGTCACAAGGCACTAGTGGATGGTCTAGTAGCATTTGGACATACCGAGGCAGCTGTCACCACTCTGGATGCCTCCAGTCGCACAGAACGAGCCAAGGTATTGTCGAGACTGGGGTCCTCTCCAGGAATGACGTTGTCGGCACCTCCTTCCAAGGGTTCTACCATGGTGGTTTCCTTGCCCTTTTTGACTCCTGCGGATAGTAGTATTTCAAAATTGCAACACATTTTGCAAGTATTGGGTTCTTACTACAATCTCATTGTCATTGGAAGCATTGATCCTTCCAAGCCGGCACCTGCGTCTCTGAAGGAGCAACAAGAACAGCAAGATTCATTACAAAACATTCTGCATGCTGGCGATTTGAAAGAATCGATATTGCCATCGCATCGAATTCTCTTGGCCTCGAGCAAGGTTGGAAGAATAGCCCTGGTGAGGCAACTCGTCAAGGTGGAACTAATGGTGGATTACCAGCCAGAAGTTCAAGCGGAGTTGGGGCGATTTGGATACAAGGTGGCTATTGTTCCACAATTGGGAAGCTTGTTGGATGATTAAAATGTCTTCTTGCAGCGTCCAAGGTCGATTGTCACACAACAAGGTCGATTGTAATCTCTGTTCATATCTAGCCACAAATTCGAATGAATCGTCTACTCGACAGATGTTCCTCTTTCGTTTTTCTAAAATATGTCTATTCTTAGCATGATTATTACTATTCTCTAAGAGTCTATGATTGGTATGCGCCAACCATATCCAAGTCTTGAGTGGCTAGAACATCGTACACACAGCCCTTGCGGCTGAATTCGTCATCGAGTCCAGCGCAAGCGGCTTCCGCTTGATCTTCTGTAATGTTGGACTCTTCCAAACGACGTCTGCGATCACCACGAGGATCTTCTGGGAGCCAACACTTCTCCGGGAACTGGGGTCTTCGGGCTACCTCGTGGAAGAATCTACCATCCGATGGCGAAACTTGCCATTCGTTTCCTAGTTCGGTAAAGTCGTTCAATACAGTCTTTCCATCACGAGCATAGGTGTTGCCCGTGATAAAGTCACCAGTGATACCAACAGAAGTACCAAAGGATGACTCGGTTGCTCCAATGATCTTCACTCCGACAAACTCTTTGAATGTCCTGATCTCGATCTTTTCCCCAGGATAATGACTGCCAAGATCAATCGTGTACTTGTCAGTGCTGGCGCTGATCGATACGGGGAAACCAGATAGATCCTCCAAGTCGCCCATGCCTTCGTAGTTGATCCAATAGTTACTCTTGCCGTCTTCCTTCTGAGAAGAAGATCCCGTTACCTCCAGAATGTCATTTCCGATTCGGATCACAACATTCTCAATGTAACTCCAAAATCGAACAATCTTGGTACGGATGTGAATATCAATACCACGACCATCGCAAAAGTCCTTGTTGGAAACCATGACAATGTCACACTGTCCATGGAATTCAAAGTGTTCGTTCTTCCATGTCTTGACTGTGGCGAGAGAGAGAGAGAGAGAGAGAGAGCAAGGAAGGGAAAGCGTTAGTGATATTATCAAGCGATTAGGGAAAACTCATGTTCGGAACAAGCACAAAATGAGCTTACAATGTGGATCACCGTTTCCTTCCGTTTGCTTTGTGGAAACAGACGTCTGTGACTGGGTTGGCGCACTTGTTGGGCCAGAAGTTGGTCTAGAGCTTGGACTGTTTGTTGGTCTATGGGAAGGGCCACTGGTAGGTCCAGTCGTTGGTCCAGATGTTGGTCCAGATGTTGGTTCAAAAGTAGGACCAGATGTTGGCCCACTTGTAGGAGCAGTAGTTGGCAAATTGGTCGGGCCAGATGTTGGGAATGAGGTGGGGACTAATGTCGGACCACTCGTAGGACCCGATGTTATCACACGAGTAGGTGGGGAAGTTGGACCAGATGTTGGGCCAAAGGTAGGACCAGGTGTGGGAGACGACGAAGAAGGCCCGGAGGTAGGCGAGGCCGTGGGATCAGAAGTAGGACCAAATGTTGGAACAGAGGTTGGACCAAATGTTGGTCCACTCGTAGGGCCAGATGTTGGGCCAGACGTGGGAGCCGATGTTGGTCCGCTAGTTGGTCCACTCGTCGGTCCAGAAGTCTGACTCGATTGGGAAGAATTGTCCACTTCAATAGTGACGCTGGAACCAAAATCTCCTCCCGTGGCCACCAATTGATCACCGAAAAACACATTGTAGAATCCAATCTTGTGTTGACAACACATTCCATCTTGGTACGAATCTTCAATAGTCAAAGTGTACACATCGGATGATGAAAGGCAAATCTGGAAGGAATATAATTCATTGGATCGGTAATACTGATTCTTCCCTCCCTCTGCCAACAGAGTGTTGGCACTGTCTCGCAACTCCCAGGTTGTCTCGTATCCAAAAAAGTCGGTTTGTAGTTCCAACAGCATCAAAAGTTGGCCTGGAGCACATTGCATTGACGTGAGAGGCGCGGGTGGCAACGAACCGTCACCGAGCTCATCCTGAAATACTTGATGAAGAAAGGTCGATGGAACCCCTTCGTTCCCGTTACACTTGAAGAGTTCACCACAGTGATGAAGGGCGACAACCTTGTTGGTTTCGACCGAAATAACCGGCGCACCGGAGGATCCTGATTCCGTGTCACAAGTGTATCGTAGGTCTCGATAGGGCACGTCGCCCCTGTAACCATAGCAAGCAACTTGAGATTCCTCCGTCCGACATCGTTGTCCAACCCCGTATTCGGAATCAAAGACGGCAAGAGCCTTGTCATTTCCAAAAGGATGCTGCGGCACATAAATCTCTTCCCCCGCAGTAATTGTCCGTGACTCGGTTTCCAGAAAGCTGAGCAAGTCACGAATGAAAGATTTGGTCAGAGAGTATGAAACAGATGAATACTGCAAGTCCAACGGAAGCCACAGAACTTACCCGTATCTTTTCAATGGGGCACTTGGTTTATCTATGAGCTTGATCAAAACGTAGTCGTGGAGTCGGCTGAACGTAATCATCGATTCTGCATCATAGACATCCTGATAGGTAAGCGGGACAGACTCTGTTCCTGGTGTGTTTTGCGAGCAATCCCCACCTCCATTCTGCACTTCAAAATTGAACACATAATCTGCATTGACTGCAGTCTCATTCGCCCTGATGCAATGAGCATTTGTGACAATTACGTTGTCGTTTCCCAATAGCCATCCAGTGCAAGCGCCGGTACCCTGAGTAATAATTTTGGCAACTGCCCGCGACGATTTGTATTCCGTAGGATGAGAATTCAAATAGCATTGTGAATTGCGGAGATCATCAATGCCACAAACGGTAAACTGGTCGCTCCCGTCCAGCCCACGAAGGTTTCTGGCACCAGCACCTCCTGGAATGGCAGCAGCAGCCAACGATCGGAATCCAGCTGCGTATTTGTCAATGAGAAAATTGCCAGTATCCTCTTTATCTTGGTTGCAAATAACAGACATGGCTGCCGTATCACCAGCGACGTGCCGAGCCCAGAAGGAAGTTAATCCATGCTTGTCATTTCCATGCATAGTGTACGCTTGTCTTCCACTTCCATCCGTCACCCGTAATTGGCATTCACCTTCCATGTCCATGGACGCGAAGTGGAGAGCAATGTACGTCGCTCCTGTGTGGTGCAGAGTGTAGGTATGCTCAACTTGTTGTCTCTTCTTGTTCTTCAGAATTGTTGTTGATGTTTCTGGTTGAATTTGACTGATTTCAGGATCTGTGGATATTGTAATGGCTATCTCATCTCCAATCCGAAAAGGTCCTGGGTCTTGAACATTTTCCAATGCTCGACTGCTTTCTTTCGTGCCGGTCAGAAAATCATCATTGCTATCGGCACCTCTTCTTGATGGTCGTGGTGGTCGTCCTCCATCAACGAAGGCTCCCAACAGAGCGAATCCGAACAGCATCATTGGCAAGAGGCAATGTCGATAAGTCTTCATGCTGTTTTTATAAAATCCCAAACCAATGCGGGTGGATGGATCTTATTGGTTTATTGGCAAACGACGTCTTTTCTTGCGACGTGTTTTCTCGTTATTTTCAAATTGAAATCCATCTTTGTGAATTCGTACCGTATAACTGTTTTGTGTGTGACAGTTTGCACTCGTGATTCAGGAGGAAAGCAAATTATCGCTCGATCCTACGCGAAGATAGATATATAAGGCCACAAAACATGTGGCTCAATAGCGAGCCACTAAATGTTTGAATTGCACATGCGGCAAAAAAGTCGCAAAAGACACTGTCGGAGTTGGATTTCGGAATGGTGGCAGAATGAAATCAATCCCGCCAAAACATGGTATGTCTGAAGCGCGACGTGCGATGTGAGCTCCAATTACGACTAAGCTAGTACCTACTTTTGATTACGACAAGAGAAGATTGAGATGTTGTACCGGTAGTGTCATGAAGACATCTTATGGTTCATCTATCGTGGTTTTGTATAATTGAATCAATCATCGAGGAAGTCTGCAAAGGATCCGAATCGGAGGATACTAGTAATAATGCTGCCTGGTGCTACTTACGAAGAAAGCTATTCGTGATACAGGAGGAAGCTCAAAGGCACAGCCACCCTCAGTTGTGAGGTGTGGTATTGGGTAGTATTGGTAGTCTACAAGGTTCTTTCGAGGCAAGAAAATAAGATAGCCTGTGTTCAGCCAATGCCAGTCATACGGTGGCAAAATGCGAACCCTCATAGTTGTGTTGTAAGATCGTACTGTAGTGACCAGCTGAAACGTATATCGTCTGATATACGGTAACGTCTGTACGTCCCATCACCATATAAACATAGCTTATCGTGGATAGAAGCACAGGATATCGTTTGATGCTTCATGGCACAATTTTTTAAATATCATGGCATATTTCACTCCAAGAACACATCAAGGACACGCAAAGAGAGAAAAGAGGGAACGCCCCAGCCAGCTGGGGGGCATGCATTCTCTGGAGGAAACACGATGTGTCAGCTACTGTGAATCGTGGTGATTGGACCATGGGGCATATCTTCGACGCCCAGCACTGCCTAGTACTAGGCTAGTAGCTAGTACTACTCTATAGTAGTAGTACTTCAAGAAGAAGTGTTACCTTCCCAAAAGAGGTGATCAGTCTTGCAAGGGGGTCTACATCGTGCATCCTCTAACTCTTGCCCCGACAATGAGACGAAATTGAAAATACTCCAACCATTTTGGTCAAGGAGGAGATGAAGTAACAATTCCCTGTCATATCTTGGGGGGAAGACCTTAAAAAGTTTAGTAGAAATGATTGTTATATTTTTCTATACTTCGTTGTTTGGATGTGAGGTACTAGTGCATGTGCCCTTCTCAATTAATTGACACGTAGTATTCCAATAGATACCAAAATGGCCGCCGACCCGATACTTAGGAGAGAATATGTCTGGTTGATTCTAGGGGAAGAAGTGCCAAGAAAAAAAACATACAAATAAACGATTCACAGTCAACTAATATCTTATATTATACTGGGGTGTTATATTATACTATGGAGACCTTCGGCTATGAAGTCATGCGTTCTAGGAGCGAAACTTGAACAACGGTATCGCCACTCCACCACATCCCTGCTTTTCGTCGTGACAGAAGCCGCCACTAGTGTTCTGGGCTCAATCCAATTTTGGATTTAAACCAGAAGTTTTTTGTATCTCTGCTGGACCCAATGGTTCGCTGCAAAAGGCAAGGTTGCAAACAGACTGTCATCGGTTTGACAACGATATCGGCCATCTGGCAGTGATCTTCTCAGCAGAGAACACAGACATCCAAGCAAAACAACGACCGGTATCAAATCAAAGCATCGATAGCCTCATGGACCAGCCATCACAGAACAGTGTTGATTGTTGAGTCACGGGATGAAGAAGTGTTGTCGAAACTGGAGATGAAGAAGGAATGCCATACAGCATGTTCTTCACAAAAGAGAGCCAAAATAATGCTCCTGACGGTCCTTTGTCTTCATCATGGCCATGATAATATCAACAAGAACTCAACAGACGCCAACACAAAGAGGATCAAGTAGCAAGTTATCGTGTCCCCAATAATGTGGTGGAAATCAAAGCCCATTTCCGTCCACGGCTGATTGATATGTTTGGCAACAAAACAAGAGGATTTCAACCTTGCACAACGCCAGCAAAAGTGGGCAAATGTGCATGTGCTGGATGCGAAGCCGAGTCTTGTGCAAAAGAAGGACCTGGAGCGCACCGTTGCAAGTTTTGTTGCAAGTTTTGTGGTATCCCCGTCCATGCAGCGTGTTCCGTTGATAGATGATGGGTTGACAAAAGCGATGCCACCAACCCTTGCCTGGTACAGGTTTTGCAGTGAGCCATTATTGAGAAAATCCACAGCGAGGCCAGAGGTATTACATTTACATAAATATCTTGGTTTCTCGTGTCTCGTTTCGTTTCATTTGTTCGTTCCATCGATATTGATGTTTGATGTTTTCGTACATATTTGAATATATACCGTGCGGTATCTGAAACCAGACCAGTATTCTGGTCTACGTTCAAATTAGTACGATTTCTACGTAACAAAATGAGTCCCAACTTGAATTCGCATCGTGTATTCGTAACCCGGAGTGCCGATATACTTTTCCGCAATACCATGCGGGAACTAAAATTTCACTAGTAATCGTATGGTAGATGATTTCCAGGTATTGCGGAAAAGTATATGATTTTGATATACGTTTCGTGCGGAAATGCGCGGTAATGATATATCCTTCAGTAAGTCTGTACGATACTGTGTAGGTGTTGTGGTGCGGCCAGAATAAAACTGCCCAAGAAGTATCCAGGCCAACCCCCCCCAAGACATCACATTTGATCACTTTGAGCTTTCACTACTACCGCTATTGGGTGCGGTGTGTGGTACTAACTGTACGGTAAGGCAGACCACGCTTTTAAAAGACGGTACAGTATGCTTCTCGAAGAGCCAGTGCTAGGTGCCAAACGTGCATTGCACGGCGGCTCATTCAGTCAGGAGGGAGGTCTAAAAATACAACTTCTTTAACAATAGACGGTATTACTTGTCCTCCAGTAAGTGAAAAGGTCGCACAAGGAGGAAGCGGGAGCTTAATGCCTTTGTTGTCGGGGCTCCATTTCGTTGTTCTTTTCTCTTCTAGGTTGCGATACAAGACCAACTTGAATACGGTACTGAATTTGAATCCTGCTTTCGTAGTTTTAATTTTGGCCCAAAGTGATCAAAAGTGACGCCTTGGCCTGTTTTGTTTGTCCGACCTTTGCGCCAACCCTCAAAGGGCTTATCAAATAAAAGGCGAAACAACAACCCTCATTCTTTGATGTGATCACTACCATCAGCGTTTGCTTCCACATCGTTCCGCTCATCGCTTTGAGCCTGTGAATACGACCAATGTTTATTCCGTTTAAGCAAGAGCCACGCTTCGACATCGTTCCAATCATCGCTATGAGCCTCTGATCACATGGCCAATACGACCAACGATTATTTCAGTTAATAGGATTGTACCACAACTTTGGGGATTTATAGTGCTCACATTTAATGGACTTCAGATTTTTCGTAAGAAGTGATTCATTCCTGACGCGTCTATTTAATGGAATCCAATTTTTTTCGTAAAAAGTAAATCATTCCTTTGGCAGGTCGAACAGCGCATCTGGTATATAAGCGCGAACCCTTTATTTTTTGGGCGGTCCATACAAAATGCGAAAAAGGAATAGGAAATTGAATAAATGTCTGATTCAGGGCTTAATAGTATGATGCGCAGCGTTAACAAATAGATACCATGCACTGTTTTTCTATGATTAGGCAGTCTTGCCTCAAATCAATAAATGTTCTTTGAGTGTGCGTTGTCCTAAGTAAGAGCGTCCGATGAAAATTCGGGAGGGTACTTGAATCAAGACAAGAAGTGAGCACAAAACAAAGACACACGACGCACACAAAATAAAAGCTGCAATAACCTTCATCATAAAATTTCAAATGTCGATGATGAACCCAACCGCCGCTCAACAACGCAATATTGTGCCAGCACCAGACGATGGACTTTTAAAGCTAGACTTTGATGATCTACCGGAGGATCTCCCAGGGGTCCCGCAGCTCAACATGAAGAATCTCTCCAACAACATGAAACAGGTCTCCGGATCCATGAACATGCTGGACTCGTCATTGTTCGAGTTCGGACAATCTGTTGAGAAGCCAAGAAAGCAAAACAGCTCCTACGAAGTTGACATGAACCTGCCCTTCCCGATCAAGCTTCACTACATCCTTTCCAACCCTGCCTTTCAAGACTGCATCGCTTGGCTGCCACATGGCAGAGCCTGGAAGGTTACGGACCAAAAAGGCTTCGAATCGAAGGTGATTCCCAAGTTCTTCCGCAGTGACCGAATGGCATCTTTCATGAGACAAGTCAACGGATGGGCTTTTAACAGAATCACGGAAGGCCCTGACATGAATGCCTACTACCACGATGTAAGTTCAAAGAATTCTATGGAACCACTCCGCTTCATTACGAGTGATCAAGATCAGTGTTCTGACTTTTGCCTTTTTTTCATAACTTCAGATGTTTCTCCGTGGTATTCCAAACCTATGCTTTGATATGCGCCGTCCACCCAAGGTCAAACACGCTGCTGCCGCCGCCCGTCTAGCTTCTGGTGCTGGCTTTGGTGCTCCAGACTTTGATCGTATCAATAAAGTTGCTCCTCTTCCTAAATCCGTCCAGTTCAAGCCCGTCTTGAAGGATGCCAAGGGTAACAACAGTGATAAGTACGGGCTCGAGATTATTGAGGATGAAGACGATGATGACTATGTGTTTCAATTGGCGGAGAATTCCATGCCCAACAAGGACAAGGACTCATCATCATCTGAACCCGTCTCTCTCAGCAAGGCTGACATTCACTACTTGGAACATCAAAATGAGATTCTCTTTAGTCATGGTGGCTTAGCAGTCGAGAGCAGCTTCAACCTATGATATTTATCCGGGGAGGCATGAACTTGATGCACGTGCGTTGCCAGTACATGAATGGTGACAGGACAATTTTGCCAATTTTGAAACATGAAAGTCTATATATGAAAGGGACGAAGAATAAAATAATACAATACTACTTATATCAATCTACCTGTCTAAGTACCTGTCCGTTACAGTAGTATGTATGGAATGAGAATGATCTTTTCTTTGTGAAGAGTGGTGGGATAGATAGCATTATTATTATGATCCCGTCTCGGAAGCTAGTTTTATCAAATCATTCAATGCTGCAATTGAAGCCTTATATTCGTTCATAGGGTCTTCGTAGTAACTTCGGATCAGTTCTTTTGTGGCTCCATTCTTTCCCTCTACAGTGATCGGGTTGAAGTTGTTGTTGTACACCGCCATATCTAGGTACCGAAGGTGACTGACCAGCTCTTCTTTGGCCTCCAAGGCTGCTAATTCATCCCCACCGCTGTCACCCAAACTTTCCGCATACTTGGATAGCAAGGGTCGACTAGTCTTGGCCCAGCAATCTGCTAGCGGAGGCTCAACGAGAACCTAGTTCAAAAATGCAAAGGGCATAATGGTCAGCAGGAATTCCAAGCAATTAGCAAGCTGGTTGAAGGATACCTTTCACATCAACATTTCAACATACCGCTCTCACAGAGTCCCACTTTTCTGCATCAATCAAAGCCGGAACACTATCCATTTGCTGACGGGCTCGTTGAATTTGAGACAGAAATCCTTCAAACGCTGCCTTGTCGGCTGCTGCTGCGTTGGCAGGTAAGCCTTGCCAAGCAACGAAACCAAGAGCCGCCGAGGCCATACTGTTTTCGACAAAGGCCCTTCGCGACGCCTGTCCAGCTGCATTTGGACTCAAGGCATGTGAGAAGGATACTACGAGTAGCTGTATTGCCACTAGCGCAATAAGTAGACGTGTAGTTGTCATGGTTGAATGTGGCTAACAAGGTGTCATTACATGCAACGTATCATGGTTGAAGGTTGAACCTGAAATCGTTCCAGCCCCCTAATTTTGCCTCTCCTCTAATATATTCCCCAAAGTAGATGAGGAACATCCCCAGGTAATCAATCGTGTGTAACGCCTGCTGAGGGATACCAGTTATTACTGGTACCATGGTACCGGTACCACCCTTCCTCGAGGAGCGTTACCAGATAAAGTACCTGGTACTGTACTTTCAACTTAGACCTACACTAGCTACGGGCATGGGAGATTGACTGTCTCTCACCTTCATTTTGTTTGCCTTTCCTTAAAATTCTCAGGAGTAAGTTTTTGCCCCGCCGTTCCTTCGTGGTTTTGTTTACTGCTGGTTAAGAAAAGAGAATCGAATTGTGAAGTGAAAATATATGTATAAAATGCGAGAGCCTTCCCAATTAGTTTCTAGCATGAAACAGTGGCATGCTCCAAGGGGATAATTTGAAATGGCGGCACATGGGGCCAGTTGCCGTGTAACAGCACACACGACTAACAATACAACATTAAATACCGCGTTAAAGTCGTGGTAACAATCCTTTTATTACGCATCTTCTGTGAGATACTTCACCAGTAGTATAAACGGTCGTGATCATTTAGATGATCCTTCACAAAATCCCCCAGCAGTGTTGGAATAAGCGCAGAACCAACAAGGGGAGTGTAAAAGAACGGGGATTTGAAGGAAGCATCACTAAAATTCGCTCGCGCTGCAAAGAAGCAAAAACTCCTCGATTTCCTTGGGAGTTCACGTGACACCCTGATGTCAACTGAAGAATACGTGGCCCAACTCACCAATAAGAACTGGTTGCGACCCCAGATGTCAAGATTCGTTCGTCAACGGAAAAGATTCGCCGAAAGACTGTGTCATAGTTGACAGCCATGGCGCGCAGGCCGGGTTTGCATTTGCGCACGAGCTGAACTGCAACTACAAAATCATGACATCCTATCGAAAAATGTAGACTTCGCATGTGTAGATACTGTAGGTATTCCTTCAGTGAAAAGATCATAATATACATTGAACAAGCACTTTTTCAACTCATTTGCTAAAGCATACCAAGACTTCGAAATGGCACCTAACCTAAAGCACCGCCCCCTTGTCCTTCAAACTGCCGCTGGCTTGGATCTTCAAGACTTGAAAACATTCCCCCCACTAACATCGGAAGCCCAAGTACCCCAATCACAAGGGAAGGCTGGTTGTGGTGACACAACCATCCAAACGTCTCCAAAGCAAGATAGCAGCGACTACTGGGAATGGAATGGCGACAATGATGTGAAGGTCCAACAAGCTATGGCTGAGGAACAAGCCGCAGAGCTTGTCTGTGCCGATCACATTATTGAAAACATTATTCGCGAAGCCCCTTCAGCAGGAGTCGTAAACACGACTTCTGCCGACAACGATCAATACTGGGACTGGTCTCCGGCACAACCAGCTGCTAGCTACTGGGACTGGCCCTCTACCAAGAACGAACAACGAGAGCTAGTTCGTCAATTTGATGCAACGCAAACAACAACTGTTGCAGCTGCAGGAGCCAGTGACTCCTACTGGGACTGGTAATTGTGAAATTTGACTATAGGCAGCCACTCTCTGCACACTTTTAATACTACTGCTAGAATAAATATTTACTCTCAATGTTTGAGCAACAAGTTACAATTGTATCATCAAGTATCTCGATTCTCCCCCTGACGGAGATTGATGATTCGCATTCTTGGTCTCGATGATGGATGATGTGATCTAATTCCCTACAATTCGAATAGATAGCAATTGCCCGGTTCTTCTGTGGAGCACGCCACAGTACCACTGTAGGTAGATTCATCTGTGATGAGACTTGGAATTCCTTAGGATTCGGGACGACGGAACACGGAGTCGGACGACTTCGCAAGCATGCGAGCGAGTAGCAATTCAATTCCACCAAAATCGTGATTCTTCTTGAGTATCGCATCGTCAGTACCCGAGACGAGCTGTCATCATTCTGATTCACTCGTTTTTTATAGACAATTATGCTGAATCATGATTGCTGAGTAGTCTTTTGTGCTGTCACCAATGAGTCATCATTACTAGCACATGATCCTTTCTTTTCGATGAAGATTTCTTTCGTTTTTCGTGCCGACATGTATCATAGTCGATGAAGTCAAATTTCGTTTTGCAATTGCAAATGAAATTTACGCACTTTGACATCACTCTTCCTTTCGGAGAAATTGACTTCAAGACATCAAAATGCACATTCACGTCATCCGAATGTAACTCTCACAATTTTAGATTGAACTCAAATCAAAGTCACTCGTTACAACACCAACTTGCAAACATGGCACCCAACCTCAAGCGCACCCAACTTCTTCTCCAAACTGTTGACTTGGATCTTATCCAACCAGTCAAGGCAGGATTCCCTACACTCACATCGGAGGTTGCGCACCAATCTCAAAAGGTCACTGTCCAGACACCGCAACAAGACAGCAGCAGCTACTGGGAATGGTCGGCTGAGAACGACGCTGAAATCAACAAGCTTGTTGAGGAAGAAAGCCTCTCGGCTGATAACATCGTTGCCAACATTCTAAGGCAAGCAGCAGCTCCTGCGTCTTCCACTTTGGCTGCTAATGATCAATACTGGGACTGGTCTCATGCCAAAACGGAAAGCGTTGACTACTGGAACTGGCCAGCCGACAATGTTGAACAAAGTCAAGAGTCAATAGAAAGCGACTCATACTGGGCTTGGTAATCTGGCTGGATTCCAATGCTACCTCAACTTATAATGCTAATAAACTGCTGTACAATATTTCCAAACACTTGGTTACACATGATTTTAGGAGCGTAATGAATGGGATAAAATTGACCTCTGGCTGAACTGATACTTGCTGATACATGCTGTTTTCTAGGACAAGACATGGAACTGTCTTATCATGGCAAAGCTAACCTACACGACATCCTACTCGGACTTTTATTTTCAGGTGTGCTTGTCTGATGCTTCTTAGTCCTAAATCAAGTCGATGTGCGAGTATGTAGTCGCTTTGTCATGGTCTGCAATTGCAAAGACAGCTGGTGTGCTGTCACAACGAAGTCATATTGCAACGGAGGAAGAATGAATCTAGAATAGCTCTCACATCTCACGACATTCAAAAGTGCGCTTTTTAATTAAGTCCAGCTAGTCAATCTGCAGTTGCACATATATGCGATGCAAATGCAAATGCAAACGCGATCACAATGTTCCTTTGTTGCTTGGGAGTTTTGAAACCACGTTGTGTTTTTCACAACCACAGTAATGGTCTCACAATTTTAGACTCAACTTCAAAGCTCAAAAACTTACAACACGCACGTACAAACATGGCCCCCAACCTCAAGCGCACTCAAAATGTTCTCCAAACTGTTGACTTGGATCTTATCCAACCAGTCAAGGCAGGATTCCCTACACTCACATCGGAAGTTGCACACCAATCTGAAAATGTCACTGTCCAGACACCGCAACAAGACAGCAGCAGCTACTGGGAATGGTCCGCAGAGAACGACGCTGAAATCAACAAGCTTATTGATGAGCAAAGCCTCTCGGCTGATCACATCGTTGCCAACATTCTAAGGCAAGCAGCAGCTCCTGCGTCTTCCACTTTGGCTGCAAATGATCAATACTGGGACTGGTCTCACGCCAAAACGGAAAGCGTTGACTACTGGAACTGGCCATCCAACGATGACGAACAACAAGGCTCAATAGGAGCGGCTATAGACAGCGACTCCTACTGGGCATGGTGATCATCTGCCAATGCAACCGCAGCTCTCAATTTAATGTAGCACTGTGTATCATTAGACTGGAAAATATTTCAGGCATTGAATACCATATTATTTCGACCTACTGTAAATACATGTTAGATACGGGCGGTACTTTCATCCCTATTGTTAGACTTGGCTCTAGCTGTGTGTTAATTTGGCAGTATGCGGAGTCACTGAAGGAAGAGGAACGAACGACTTGTTGAATTTGGTGAAAAGCCAACGAAGGTGCAGAGTAATCAATCTGTGGCACTCGCGGTCTGTCACTGCGTCATTTTTTTCGAAGGATTTTATTGGTCAATCTTTCGTGCCACAAAACTTGCTTGCCAACACACGCGAGAAACATTCCGCGTACAATAGATGACTGACTCTGCCACCAAAACGTCAGAAACAAAGACTAAATCCATCACAACCACATAACAAATCGTCATCATCTGCAGAACACCGAATGCCTCTCTAGAAAATCTGCATTTGCACACCTGCAAATGCAATGCAATGTTCCTTTGTTCCTTGGGAGTTTTGAAACCACGTTGTGTTTTTCACATCAAAAGTCTCACAATTTTAACTCGGTTCAAATCAAATCAAACCCAAACTTTACAGCACCAACTATTAAACATGGCTCCCAACCTCAAACGCACCCAACTTCTTCTCCAAACTGTTGACTTGGATCTTATCCAACCAGTCAAGGCAGGATTCCCTACACTCACATCGGAGGTCGCAGAACAATCACATAAGGTCATTGTCCAGGCATCGCAACAAGACAGCAGCAGCAGCTACTGGGAATGGTCCGCTGAGAACGACGCTGAAATCAGCAAGCTTGTTGAGGAAGAAAGCCTCTCGGCTGATAACATCGTTGCCAACACTCTAAGACAACCAGCAGCTCCTGCGTCTTCCACTTTGGCTGCAAATGATCAATACTGGGACTGGTCTCATGCCAAAACGGAAAGCGTTGACTACTGGAACTGGCCAGCCAACAATGACGAACAAAATCAAAAGTCAATAGAAAGCGACTCATACTGGGCTTGGTAATCTGGCTGGATTCCGAGTCTATCTCAACTTATAATGCTAATAAACTGCTGTACAATATTTTCAAAAACGCTGGATACACTAGTTATATATACTTTGCATTATATTTGATTCAGCGTTACACTTAGCTCATCAAGATGTTTTTATTTTGATGATTACGAGCTGGTAGCGCAGTCATTAGCACGCCAGCGGATGAATTGTATTGTAGTTTATGACAAGAAGCCAGCCAAGCAGTTGCGAATCACTCTGTGCAATGCATTGATTCAGCGGGGCATTTTCATCCGTGACATGAAGTGTCAAGTGTGTGTCAGTTCTGTGGGGATTGTGGAGAAAGTGTGAGCCAAGTATTTTGGTATGTAAGATTCCATTGGTCGGTGCAGTCGACGTTGATTGTACGGAACGGTTCCATTGGGGATTTCGAAAAATCTAAAAGGACGACGTGGAAAAAGTCCCCAAGACTATTCCAAGCCAACAACCTCACAACTCACAAACACACAAAAGTAAAAGCAGAACTCCAAAACCAAAAAGCTCTCAAAACCACAAACGGCACCATGGCACCCAACCTTAATCACCGCACTTCTTCCCTCCACACTTTGGACTTGGATCTTCTTGTCCAACCAATCAAGGCAACATTCCCACCACTTACATTGGAGGTTGCCCAACAAACGCCAATGACGATCGAGTCATCTCAACAAGACAGCAGCAGCTACTGGGAATGGTCGTCTGAGAACGACGCTGAAATCAACAAGCTTGTTGACGAAGAGTACCTCTCGGCTGATCATATTGTTTCCAACATCCTCCTAAGCCAACCAGCTGTCAAAGCGTCGTCCCTTTCGGCTGCTAATGATCAATACTGGGGCTGGTCTCACGCTCGAACAGACAGTGTTGACTACTGGAACTGGAATTCCACCAGTGACGAACAAAGAAGGAGAAGCAGAGTTGTCCAAGTACGACCAGCTTCGGTTCAAGAGACTGACTCCTACTGGGCCTGGTAATTTCGTGATACCAAGACTCCTTCTAACCATAAATTTCCCACTAATACAAATAGAATACAGTGTACAGGATCTTCTCGCATTCAATCTGGATTGTACAGTAGAATTTTGGATAAAGGAGTAAACGTGTAGTCGACTCAGTCGATTCTTCAATCAGCTGAATTCATTCATGAGTATAATGAAGATAATAAACTTCACTGCGATGCATGGCACATGGCACTTCCAACTTGAAGTGAACAAGTAAGTTTGGAATCAAACCAATCTCCACCAACCAACCAACGAATTATTGCATGCCCAAACCAAATAAGTACAACATCAAAGCAATCCGCAACGAGCTTGTGAATTGCATCCGTTACAAGTCATGGAATAAATTTCGAACTGTTTTCGAACCCCTCGAGTTGGACCTTCAAACTGCCGTGGCTAAGGAACAGACTGGAAAGAACCGTCAGTCTTCTTCACCTCCTTTGCTCTGCGTTCTACTAGAAGGCATCAAAAGATCATCATCGGTGCCGCAAATTGATTTGTTTGAGGTCATTCTAAAGGCATGTCCAATTTCTTCGAAGAACCGCACACTTCAGTTCTATGGAAATACCAATCCTCTTTCCATTGCAATCGATCGGCATGCGCCGATTGGCATCGTTGAACTTATTCTGAAGCATGACGAAAGGAATGAATTATTGTATCCAACGAAAAAACAGGCGCGAGAACCGCCGATTCTCAAGCTGGCTCGTTGTCAGTCTCAAGACAGTCAAGCTTCCAACAGGGAAGAGCTCTTGCGGCTCTTGGTTGCAAATGATGTTACCAAACAATCATTGTTGATACCTAGCGCCAGCAAGAAAAAAGTGGCTCTGTACTATGCATCAAGCGATTGCATATCCTCTCTTCCACTCCGGGTATCAAGCGATGGGAATAATCGGGACATTCGTGTGGAAGAGATTGTGGGGTTTATGTTATTGGAAACGCAGCAAGCGGTAGATATTCAGCAGGGAAGACGAAAACCAGTGGCGGACCAGCCAATAGGGAGTGTAGATCGTAATAATGACGACAACAATGTGGGATTCTTTTCTAATTCGGTGAATTTATTATCGTCCGGTTCGTCAAATAAGTCAACACAAGAGACGGATGATGACGAAAGCACACATGACCAATCAAGCAATATCCGAGCAATGGAACTCTTGCGGGCTATGGTGACATGCGCCCACTTGTTGGGATCACGAAAGACAATTGATCTCATGCAGCACTTGGTATACCGAACACATGATTTGACCAGAGTTGATGATCAAGGTGATTCCTTACTCCATTACATCTGCCGTGCCACGGAAACGCTGGCATTCTTGAACCAGTGCCTTGCCGATGATGAACGGCCATCAAAGCGAGATCTGGTGCAACATTTGATTGCAGAATGTCCGAATATTCTCGTCCAAAGGAACGATAACGGCGACATTCCGCTGCACGTTGCCATTCGGTTCGGCAAACCGTGGGAACTCTTGTGTCATTTGTGCCCTCCAACCTACTATGCGGCAACTATATTGGGTACTCCAACCAAACAAAACCAACTACCGCTGCACCTTGCCATTGAATACCCTCTAAGCAAACTTTGCATAGATGGCTTATGGAGATTATTTCCCGAGGCGGCCACCATAATGGACGGAAAGCATCACCTATTTCCGTTTCAGCTTATTGCTGCATTTGGTTCTAATAACGGAACGGCAAAGTTTGGTGGTGGATCCAGAAGGCAACCAATCGTTCAGCAATTGGCATGTATCAACGATGGTGCGTCCATGAATAACGAACCAGAAGATGTTTCGTTTTTCGAGTTGCAACTATCCTACAATCTCTTGCGGTCCGCGCCCGAAGTACTTCAGCATTTCAAATAGCTACTTCTGGGGGGAAATATGGAAACGCTTGCCAATCGAGAAAGCTAGTAGATACTTGCTATGCCATGCGTGATGCATGGGGGTCAAAACAGCACGAATCCATTGTTCTGCATATGAAAGCTCTTGGTTTTGCTTGTCCACCACGACAGCACATTCTTTCAAAAGCAATGGCATTTTCGATGGATGCTTGATGACTGACTTGCGCTTACATTGCAGATTGATTCAAACCAATCTACACGTGGAGCAACAGTACATCCACCGTGCGTTGTTGCACCTAAACTTCAACTTCAATGCGTGCACTCTGCAGAGACAAGTCCAAGCAAAACGAACTAACGGGCAATCATAAAAGAATAGACAAGAAGTGTCTGTTGTACAATCTCAATAGTAATCTATATAGAATAGTTAATCTAGAGACTGAGGTAATGAATTCTCTTCAGAACTCAAGTATGGTGCTTACTTGAGGTGTCCGATGATTGGAAGGTCGGCATCATATCCCAATGGGATGATGAGTTCGTGAACCATAAGTCCAAGGATTCCGAATTGAGCGGCACGGCCGTTGTTCAATTCAATGGCACGCTTTTGAAGCTTGGTCTCTTCATCAAAGTCATCCCATCCAAAGTCAATGTATCCGTTACGGAAGTCACCTGGGAATTCAGCATATCCTGGGACCTCACGCATGAAGGCGCACTCCAAGATACCGACAGTGGCGATCATCTGCACGATTCCTGCGGTAGGAATGTGGTTGGGGCCAAAGATGGCGGCAACTCCGTTGGGGAAAGAATCGAAGGAGTCTCCGGCGTAGTTGATGGATCCTGGAAGGTGGATTCCGGCACGGGTGGTGATTTGACCCAAGAAGGCCAACATACAGATGCGTCCGTGCTTCAATTCGACGTAACGAAGACGTTCGAATCGCTCTTCGGTGGCATCTCCGGAGAGCATACCGAAAGGATCGAAGAATCCAAGTGGTGGCTGAACACCGAGCTCGCTCTCGAAAGCATTCAAAGAGCTGGTCTTGGCTGCTTGTTGAGCAGGTGCGAAGGCACTGGCGGCGGCGATAAGGGAGGCAAGGATGGCGGTCTTCATGTTTGACTTGTTCCTAAAAGAAATTGTGCGACAGTTCTGAAGATCTTGTTGGATCTTGTACGATACCGGTACAGGTACATGCGTCACCCCAAAAGCAGTTGGTCGATTCTTCAAGAAAGGGATCCAAGCTCAACCTGCAGTAGAATACGGTAGCTGTTCAAGATACGCAAGATACCCGTTCAACCAGAACGGCGATTTTTTTTATGCCCGTTGATTGGTTCTCTTCGCGTGAGACTAGGCAAGTACGTTTTTTGTGGGAATGAACCCAATCTGAATCGTGTCAGTGAGTGAGTGAGAGAGACCAGTTTAGGACCAACGGAGATTCAGAGAAGAGGAAATATGCAACTGGTCTACACATCGAGTGCTAATCGTACATGTATTAAAATAGTTCAAGCACATGACGATACGTTGAGAAATGGCAGGTCCATTGAAAGCAATATTCCTTCGTTTTGAGTTAACCCCTAATTTCTACATGACGTGATGGCTATAGAACCGCTACAGGCGGAGTGAATGCATAGATACCAGTGTAGGTTTTGGTCCAAAAAAGCGACAAGCAGACCTGTAACTTTACCTCAAAAATGTTCGATATTCCAGGATGATTGTAGTGTTCGTGTTTTGTGTTGCCTTACGAGCAACTTTCCGACAAGGATGCAATCAATGGTCTATTTTGCGCATATATAAACAATGAGATGGAGGTGAAGGAGTTGGAGTTGGTCTAAAGTTGAAGATGCTAACATTTGGCCATAAACATGTAAACAACAGGTGAAGATGCCAACGTAATAACAACACGCGACGACTGGAGTGTGGAACCGACGCGACAACAAGGTCATTCAGAAAGTTCATCTCCGAAACCTTGTTCCATCATCTCTCCAACGACCACACTTGATCACACATACAATTTTCGACAGCACAGACGGGGCTTCCTCGATTCAATATTTTCTATATTTAAATCTCAGCGGCGTCTGCTTGCTTTTGGAGGTAATCCAAAAGGATGCTTAGAGCACGAGTTTCTTCCCCAAAGTCGGTAATGACAGCGCAAGAAGTTCGGACGGCCTTCTTCACAGAACCATCATCATCAAGCTTGGCAAGTCCGCACCAGGCACCAAGGTCCTTTCCGGCCTCAACCATGACGACGTGAACCTCACCTTCGGCGCAAAGTCCCTTGATGAGCTTCTTGTATTCGGCGTTCTCGCAGTCCTTGGCAAGACAGCACAAACGGGCGGTACGGCGATCCAAAGCCTTGGCGCATTCGTGAAGTCCCTTCTTGAGTCCTCCGTGGATCATGGCCTTTTCAAGGACCTGAATAATCAAGTTGGAAACAAAGCAAACAAGTCAGAACAATTCATATAAAACGCAAGGTTTCATTCCGTTCTTGTTCCGAGCGAAAAAAGTACATACCTCCTTGAGAGCGTCCAAGACACTCATCTCGACTTCCTCGACAACAGCGGGGGCTTCGGCAGGTACTTCTTCTTCGCTCATCTTGATTTAGTTTTCTTTTTTGTTTGTTTTTTGTATTGGTCTATTGACTGACTCTCACACTACAACAGCAGGTTCTTCGAATGAAGCCTTCATCTGCACCAGTCTTATTTTGATAGGTTATGAGTCAAGTAACTGGTTTTGGTATTCCCGAATCTCCATTTCTCCAATGTTCATTTGATCCGTTCCCCGAAAAGATTCGACATTACTTCTGTAAGATCGTACTCCTACGCATACTACCGGTACCGTATAGTAACGTTGGATCATTACAGTAAATTGTGTAATCAAAACTTCATTATCGACATTGTGTACTACATCTAATCCCATATTTTCCCAGACTGACTTACTGACACTTCCACCAAATTACATGAAAAACACGAATGGTTGATTCCTCGATTTGAGATTGGTTCATTCATTCGTCACCAACCAACCAGAACCACCCACCCAACCACACACATGATAGTTTTAACCAGTAGAATTCAATGGATTGGGTATCCCACTACTACTCTTGGAAGAGGAAGGTTTAGCTTCTCCTGGATGCGCCATATTTGGCTGATGATGATGGTGCTGATGGTGCTGATGCTGATGATGCTGATGATGCTGCTGCTGACTATGATGCAAAAAGGATTGTTCTTGTTCGGCATCAAACATGGCGGCAAAATCCATATCCATATCATCAGGGTTGCCCAATTCGGGAATGGTATTCCAATTGATATTTTCCATGGCAATGTCATTGTTACTACCGGTAGAGGTAGCCTTGGCCGAATGATGATGTCCAGACGGTGGCACCATGGACACTAGTGGAGGTGGAGCTTGCAAGACTTGGCCCACCCCGGAAGGTGCCATGGCAGCTCCGAGTGCGGCTGCCTGTCGTTCTCGTTCGGCAAGATCCTCTTGAATTCTATTTTGCTGATCGGGGGTCAAATGACCAGAGGAGGTGGATGGTCCACCAAACTTTTGGGGTGCCAACAGTGGAGCAGGGCCTCCACCACCGCCACCACTGCTGCCTCCTCCCATGAGAATTCCCAGCCCAGTTTGGGGGGCCGTCGATTGACTTTGTGGATGAGAAGGAGAAATGGATCGAAAGTGAGCTTGTCGCTGTTCTCCCATTGCTGCTCCTGGAAGTTGAACTGCAGAGGAACTGTGAAAGAAACGAAAAGAGTCATAATGATGAGCACCCAACAATGATGTAACACATCAATCATGACGGCAAGACTCACCTAGACATGATGGAAGAGGACAACAACATGGGACCACCTTGACTCATGGGGGAGTCCAGACCATAGGCACTCGCAGGGCTATCACCGGGACTGACCAGTGGAGACGACGGAGAGGATGCCCCCGAGGCTCGTCCATTCATGCGTGGAGATGGCCCAAGTCGGGGACTGCTGCCCGTTCCCTTTTGCTTGGTCCGCTTCATTTGCAAACACCGATCGGGAAAGTCCCGATGGAAATTGTCATGTCTATAGGCACCGGCATCTGGTCCCTTGGTGACTCGTCGAAAGCCATACAAATTCAATTGACGTTGAAAGGAGGTCAATTTAGTGTGACGAAAATATCGCGGCAGGACGCTCCCGACAAAGGCATCGGGATCTCGGACCATGAAGGCATCACCCTTTGGCAAAAAGGCAACAATATTTTGATCTTCCTTTTTGAGCATTTCCATGAGTTTGCGTGGAAATGGATTGGAATGACCAGTGGCAGAAGGAGATCCTGGAGTCGAAACGGCCGACAGGGCTGGACTCACTGCCTGAGTGCTAGCAGCAGCAGCAGCGGCGGCAGCAGCAGTTCGACCCGTCATTCGTTGGGATGATCGAGACGAAGAATTGGAATTGGTAGTAGCAGGAGAAGTACCAAGAGCACTTCCAGCTGGACTCATGGCAGTTCCAGGCTGTACTTTAATGACACCCGCAGCCATTCCACCCGAGACCGGCAATAACAAGGCTTGTGGTGGAGGCAATGGTTCTGCTTGAGCTCTAGATTGTTCAAAGTTATCTCGCAATATGTTTTGATGATGTTGAGCTGCGTTTATTTGATGATGCGTTGCTTGTTGGTGTTGATCTTGTATTCCCACCTGGCGCGCTTGAGCAGCCTTGAATCCAGCCAAGTACATGGCCCGCAATTGATCATGCTTGGCAGTATCTGCATCATTTCCATTCGCGTTAGAGCCCTTTCCGTCATCTGCTAGAAGAATGGACTGAACAGCTGCGTCCATGGAATCCTTCAATGCGGACATGTCTAGAGTATCGGCTGGAAGTTGTTGCTGTGAGTGAATCATGCCGCCACCGGAACCTGGTTCGTTTGCAGAAGCAATGCTAGCATGCAAGGATCCTACAGCGTTTGGCGCGAAGCTTGCTGTGGACGAAACTGCAATTGGTGCTGGTGCTGTCGCAGAAGGAGCTGGAGCAATGGCCAATGGTGGTGGCAATGCGCCCGCTGTTTCCGACCCGTTGGGCTTTTTCATGATTGGATTGTTTGGGTTGGAAGCCATGTCTTTTTGGAATCGGTAGTGGGGGTTCGATAAGGGATCGTTCGCTCAACAAATGAATAAGAAGCTGGTGCAGTATCCAAAGTCAGCCCAATGCCTTGACGAGGAAAATGACAAATGACCACTGAAAAGGCCAGAAAAGTAGCCCGATTTCAATCCAGAGTGCAATGCAATCGTAAAAGTCTTTGAAATCAATCAAACAAAGTCTATTCTTGCTTCTTAGGACTGAAACTTGGATTCTCCACTTGTAGAGCCTACTGTTGATTGCCTTTTGGGAGTTCTTTCACTAACAATGAATGGGGAAGAGGTACCGTAGTTACGACAACGGTGAAGGTCCGCTTGGTTGATGGGTGACTCTTTTTTTTTTCATTCATCTCGCACTACGAGTCACAGTACGTGTACCGGTACGCCAACTCTCATCGCCCTTGCGACATGCGCTTACGAGACGACGTGGCAAGCCTACCTTACCCACCACGCTGTACAAAGCTACATCTGTAACAACGTCTAAGTAACGGCAGCAGTAATTCCTCGGCGGGAGAGAGAATAGACTACCATATTGAAATGGATTTAGGTTGATGGAAGACCAAGATGATACATACCGGTACCGTACTGCAAAAGGCAGATTGAGTCAGGTATCATTTGCAACTTTTTAAAAGTGGATCATATTAGCATATTCTACAATCCCACGCAGCGCAGAATACCTCCCTACCATACCATCATGCAAAAGATCCAATGCTGTTCGACATGCTGTCCTTCCGTCCTACATCATTCTGACGTCATCAACCCAAATCTGACACCCAAAAAAAGAATGGAAATTGCTCAAGCAAAACTAAAACAACAGAGGAATAACAGATCCCATACTGAATACCGGACCCACGCACCCACGCACCCACCACCACTCTTCTAAAACTGAACCTTTTATAGTGTGACAGTGACAATCAATACCTCTTGAGAACAATCATAAAATATTGCAAGCAAACATGAACAATTTGTTGGACGACACGGATCAAATCATCACAGTGGCAACCTCGGTCGCTTTCGTGGCGGCACCTCTCCTCTATTACCGAATCACCAATTATTTCTGGAACAGACACAACAAACCGCATCCACTGGCCACGATTCTCAAGGCACAGGGCAATCAAATCAAGCCACCCTTTCCTCAAACAGTCCGAGATTTATTGTCCAAATGCAATCTGGCCTACCTTTCCACCATTGATCAAGACCTCTCGAGCTCGCATTTGAGTCTCATGCGATTTACCTATTTGAATGACCCTGACGATGGGGAAGTTGTCATCATGAGTACCAACACACAAACCAAAAAGTTTGGAATGTTGCAAAAACAGAAAGGAGTGGCATTATTGATACATGATTTTGGATCGGGTGGGAATTATGAATGTGGGGCGTATTCCATTACCCTGAATGGGGAGTGTCGGATCGTGGACGCGCCTCAAAAGGCAGAAGAATATCGGCAAGCACATTTAAAACACAATCCGGAATATCCGCAATTCATTGTGGGAGAACACATTGCCATTTTGTGCATTGATGTCAAGTCGGCAAGGATTTGCAACATTAACGATCAAGTGATCAAATGGGATGTCTCTGATAATCATATTGGTACTGCCAGCGGTAATAGGACGGCGACGGCGGAAGTATCCACCAATGGTAGCAGTAAAGGAGCACCGACAGTATTGCGGGTATAGTAGTCGCCATTTCTACGAAAAAAGTGGGTTGGACATCATTGGGGATGTCAACAGTTGTGACGCACGTGTACTGTACTGCTGTCTTTCAATCATGTTTTTCAAAGTAAAAGTAGTAAAAACATGTTGTACAATACATCTATAGCGCTCTGTAGTGGACTTTACTCGCTCCTCCAAGACTACTAGTGGTATTAATATTGTTATTGTTATTGTTATTGTATAGCGTTATCCGTCAGGAATGCACTGACGGCAATCGGTTCCACTGTGACCACTGGTGGCATGACTGTCATTGGCCGACTCTTGGAACACTCTTGCTTGAGTTCCAACATCCAGCCTACCACTGTATCCGTCCCACGGAACCATGCATGAAAGGTTCTCGAGTCCAGTACGATGTGCTCCTTTTGTTCCACCAAGAACCAGGTAGACGCCAGGGCATAGGATGGATGGTGGAGTCGATGCAACAAGGAAAAAGGATTCATGATGCGGGTCCGAATTTCATCACGACCTCGAAAGGCTGGTCCCAATGGCCCAAATTGATTCATGGTTGTTTGGTGTGCCATTCGGAGAAGAGTAGAAGGTGGTTCGGCATCCGCCTCGTGGTTGGCCAGTCGCAGCAACAAGGTTCGCACTATTTTGGTCGTCATTTCGACTTGCTTTGGTTCCTGTCCCATGTAGCAGTAATGGGGATGGATATATGACAAACCTTGTGGAATGCTTCGGCCCAATATTCCACTCTTACTACTTCCCAATAAGATGGCAGCATGCTCCACTGAAAAGGGAAAGGTTCTCAATAAGGTGCTGTGCAAATACACCCAATATTGATACCACGATAGTGCTTTTTGAGCTTCCACAGGTCGCAGCAGGGAGAGGACATGCTGATTCCAATCGTCAAGTGATGGCCCTCCTTCTAGAATGCCGGATATTTTGTGCCCCATGAGGTAACACGACACCAAGACGTCGCCCATGTAGGTTTCCAAGGTGGCACTCAGACTGTTGTTGTTGGCGACATTCTTGCTGCCAATCCTGGTCCTGGCAGTTGTAGAATAACGATCGCAACGTCTTGGGTTGCATTTTACGGTCGACATGGACAATATGGATGCATGAAGTTGGTGCGCTCGAGTGCAGTTTCGAAGCTCTTGGAGGGGACTTGTTGTTGCCTGGAAATGATCATGGTCGTCGGCACTATTCATAGTTGTTCGTTGTGATTTTTTACTGCTGTTCCCATCTTGTTCCAGATCCGTTTTGAGGGCCCGCAACTCATTATTGGAAGGATGAGTCGCTGGAACGCATTGATACAATTGAGTAATCCGCTCGCCGACAGCAGGAATGACATGCCAATGATTCTGGTCGACCAATGGTGAACAGAATATGGTATCATCTTCGGCACTTTTTGTGGTTGTATCAGCAGCGGATGCTGGATCCCATTTCTTGGACCACCTCTGTAGTAAGTTTGGGGATTCAATTTGATAACAATAGCGTTGATAGAATTGTTCTTGTCTCCGTTGCCAGAGTTGCGGCAAGGCAGAAATGAGACTTCTTTTCGAAGTCGATGTGAAGCGGAGGCAATCCTGAAGTGAGAGGAACTGAAAGATGTGATTCTTGCATTCTGGAAGCAGTTCGTCTATATAGCATAAATCATTGGACTGGTCCATCCTTTCACTGCATTGGCTGATCTTTCACAGTGCGTTGATAATCTAGGGCAAGACACGTTGGATACAAGATGTTGGATACCGGTACTGTTGATGATGATCTTGAATCTTGAGTCAGTCAGTCGGTCAATTTGGCGAACACATGTAAAAAATGTTCTACTCTAAACGGACATTAAAAACGGACACATTCATCAAATTGAAAATGACTGACTGATGATGGTCGTGGTTTTCTCCCACCGCAAACCTCCTTCCTTGTATATATTGTGAATGCTCCCACTCAAAAGGCAACTCCTCCAAAACCATGAATGCTCCACTGAATCCTTCGGAAAAGGTCCAAAAGTTAAAGTCGGCCCGGGATTTGCTGATTGCCCGTTGCAAATTGTTGACGCCGTATTCGGACGACTGGTATTTGACACGAAAACAACTCCAACAAATCACGGAAGAAGGCGAAATCACGGCCGAGCAAGTGCGGGTCTACTCCCTCAAGGCGAGTTTTGAAAAGGCCTATCCTGATACTGCTGTTAGAAAAAAAGATTGGCAATGTCCCATTTGCAAAGAGGGTTTTCACGAGTATCTGGATGATCCAAGTTCCTGGTTGCCCTGTTGCCAACGACGAATTTGCAAAGGTTGTCGTGACGGCAAACCATCCGAACACAAGAAATGTCCCTCCTGCCAATCAAAAGAATACTTTCCCCTGAATAAATTGGACGAAGTCTACAAGATTCAAGATATTGAAGAACCCTGGGCCCATTTGCGCATGGCTTTGTTGCTAGAAGAAAATGGACGACACGACAAGGCGGCCGAGTATTTGTGGAAGGCGGTTGACGCAAGTCACCCAGTCGCCATTTGTCATTTGGGCCAAGCGCATTACACGGGAAGCAATCCTAATATTCCGCAATCGAATGAAAATGCCCGAGCCTTGTTCCTCAAAAGTGCCAAACAGGGGTATCCGGAAGCCCAATACAATTTGGGGTTGTTTTGTTTGGAAGAAGACATTAACGATGTGGCGCCCAGCACGCAAGAGTCCCGAGCGATGCAAGCTCAGAAGCAACGCCGCAAAATACAAATACAGCAAGAGGGTTTGAGATGGATCTCATTAGCGGCAGTTGGAGGGAGTGTGACAGCCCAAGGCATGTTGGCCACTATGTATTGCAATTCCCTGGGGCAAGAGGCTCCCGTAAAAAAAAACATGTTTCTGGCCAAGTATTGGGCCCAACAGGGTGCTACCAAAGGAGATGGGTCCTGTCAGCTAGTATTGGCCCAAGTCTTGATGATATTGGCAAGTCAAACCTTTGATGGTAGTTACAATCAGGTTGGGTACAATCCGATACCAAGGGTGTTGTTTTTGTTGCGCAAAACCGCTGCTGCCAATGACGACGAAAGTAGTAGCATCCAAACGGAAACCAACAAGGAAAATGCGCTCAAGACTTTGAGGAATATGGAAGGGCAAATATCGGTCAAGTGTGCCAATTGCAATGCACAAAATGTACCACTCTCTCAATGCCGACAATGTCGTGGAGTTCACTATTGTAGTAAGACCTGCAGCACAGAACATTGGAAGAAGGGACACAAGCTGGACTGTTTGAAAAAGGAAGAAACTTCCGAGTTGGAAGATTATTTGCACAAGATTTCGGTATCCCAACCACCGGCTGGGACTGGCTTGTCGTCCATTGCGGAAGATTTGGCCACGCCGACGGCGGCTACGACGGAAATGGTCGAACCAACACAAGCAGCAGCAGCAGCAGCAGCAGGGGCGGGATCTATATGGTCGGGGAATGCATTAAACTAGAACTAACAATACAAATAATCATAGTTGGCAACTATCCATCCATTTTAATCTCCATAGTTTTCAAAATATTGCTCAGACGATCATGATTCAAAACACAAAAGTGTTGCTATCGCAATGTCTAATCCAATTCAACAATAGTCTACAGTATGATCGAGTGGTCGCCACAGTTGTCATAGCAAGCAGTAGCATTGAAAATGAGATTGATTATGTAGTGTTCCTAATGTGACAAGAAAGAATCTAGATTCTCGAATGGATGAGTCTGCTTTTTGTTTTAGACGATTGTTGGTGGGGCATACGGTTCTTCTTGCTTTAACCTTCGCTCCATTTCTTTTCGTCTTCGTTTCTTGGCGGCAATATTCTTGCGATTTTCCTTCTCCACAGCAGCCCGCAGTTGGGGACTTGAAATCCGCAGGTCGTGCGGATGCTTGACCACAAAGCTGACACAAAATAAGGACATGGATGCCAAAATGGAAATGTAAAGTCCAGGGAGCAAGCGTGGAAAGAGTGATTTGTAGAAAATGTCATTGACATCAACATCTTTCAGCATCGCTTCTGATTCGTAATAGAGATATGTGGCCATCAGAGGCATGGTACCACCAAAGATGGTGGACGAAAGGTTGTGCCCAACCGCAACTCCAGTAAAGGAAAGTGTGGGGTCATTCATCCAGAGTTCGACTTCCCAAGCGGCCATACCTCCTTGAACGATTGCCAAACATGCTGCAAGCTGGAGTTGCGCAACAAGGGCTCCGATCCATGTGTCACTTTCAAACATCCCAAACATGGTTGGAGCAGCGACAATCAAACCGGGTAATCCAATTCGGATCAAGTCCTTTCGGTGTGTAAAGCCATCGGATTGACGGCCCATGTAAACCAAACAGACAATGTAGAATGCAACTGCAATGAAATTCATGGCATCTGCGTCAGCCTGTGACATGATCCCTCTCAATTCGGATAGGTAAACTGGTGTCCACAGGAATAGAACGTAGAAAGCGCCTGTGCATGTCGACAATGTGCCAATCATGCCTGCTAGCTGACGACGGCGGAATGGTGATGACAGGAGATCGACGACTGCTGGGCTCTTCCCTTGCTCGTCATCCACAAAATCCTGAATCTGCTGGTCCTCTTGTTCTTCTTGCCAGTTTTTAGATTCTTCGGCGTTACTGACAATGTTGTATAAGATTGGTGCCAGAAGTAGCGAGAACAAAAACGGCAGTCTCCATCCCCAATCATCAACCTCCTCTTTGGTAAGAAAACGTCGGACCAACGAGGTAACAGCAGATGCCAGAAGAAACCCACCGACGGAACTTGCATCACAAATGCTTCCACGGAATCCTCGGGATCTCGCAGAACTTTGCTCAATACTGATGACATAGCTTCCAGCTAGTTGGCCACCAACCGATAGACCCTGGAACATTCGTAGCACAACCAGTATTATTGGCGAGAACACACCCCATGATGCATAACCAGGCAACATTCCCATCAGAACCGAGGGTATTGTGATTAATAGGATGGAAAAGATGAGGGCATTCTTCCGTCCTACCAATCGATCACCAATTTCCCCAAATAGAACGGCGCCGATTGGTCTCATAAGAAAGGCCGCCAGGTAGACACCGAATGAATTTATCAGTTGCAGTTTTTCAGAACTTTGTGGAAAGAATGCCGCTCCGATTTCCACCGACAAGAGTCCGTAGACGGCAAAATCATACCTGTGAAATGACAGATGACAGGAGATGAATGTGTGAGTCAAATAAAATGCTTTGAAGCTGCAAGATTCAAGCAAAGCAAGGTATGGCGCAAGGCAAAAAAGTCCGTTGTTTTGTTCCAAGTTTTCGTTCAAGAGAAAGAGAAAATCATCGTCTCCCTTCAGAATCTACTATCTAAATTGAAATCTTCATCCTTTTTCAATCCCGCGGCCGCCGCCATCATAGCTAGATACACACACCAGACAAGACGTACCATTCATAGATATTACCACCAACACCACTCAGCAAACCCCATATATTGTCATCCCCTTGGTCATTTGTGGAACTGGAGTAAAATGACAATTCTTCTTGTTTCATCAGGCGTTCCTCTTTGGACAGGTTGGCATAGTTATCATCGTTCTTGGCCAAATCTTCCTTCAGCGCATCCATGTTCTCGATGGTACAATCTGTTCGTTGTCTTCCAAAATCGATTGGCGCCGTGAGCGCTGTTGTGTCCTGCATTGGAGCGCTGCTATTGGTAGCCATGGTGATGCTTTTCTAGTATTTCTGAAGCAACAGTCGTTGTTGCAATCAAAGTAAATGAAACCCGTTACAATTGAGAATATTTCCTTAAGCACTCGTTGCTGCTTCTGATTGATATACAGATAGATTTGTAGTATACACCTCTTTGATACGTTGATGATGAAAAGGTGCAAGAAGGTTCTTCTCTTTCAACAGCAAAGCTGATAGGGTAGTCTTAGGTAGGCACGTGTTGTCTTGAAAAGAAGCGAGTTGAGTGCCCATCCAATTTAGAATGCCGACGCCGGCGTGTGCGTCGCTAATATCCCTTAAGCGTGGACGAAGGCCAGGTATTCGCCATAATTAACTTTGTCCCACAGTTTGTCTGTTTTCTCAACGGCTAGTTTGCTGGGCGTGCGTGCACGATACAGATTTTGGAGAAAGATACCAAAAACACTATCGACAAGGCCTTGTTCTCAACCGTCCTCTCGTTTCGCCACATCCGTTTCAATTGAAACCGTTGTCGTTCTAAACTACAATTGATTGTCATCAGAAAATTTGTTTGAAATGCGCACTTGGTCTCTCGCTCGGAAACTGCCCGCCAGAGGCTTCTATAGAAGCAACTTTGGTACCTCCTCAGCTCCCGAAGTGACGGTATCTTTGGGTATTTCCAGAATCTATCGAGTGACATATGCTGCCATCTTCTTTGCCACAACGTCACCCGCTAGTACCGAAGAAATGTCGTTATCCAAAGAAGGCGATCAATGAGAGTCGTCTACGCTGCATGGCATCGAATGAAACAACATTTTCTGCAAGACGAATGAAAGAGTGGAGCGAACTATGAAGAACAACCCTTGTCGCAGAGTCGTGCTGCACTCCTCACTAGTACAACCAGAGCGGACTGCTAGTGACATGAAATAACCTCAGTTGTGCGGCATTCGCCATGTACTGCAATGGACGGATCCAGGTTACATCAAGATTAATCAAGATGTAAGAACAAAACTTGACATGATGGACGGGATTGTAGGAAAATGCACAGGTTACAGCCGCATACGATGCACTTCAAGCCTACTTGGAACCTTATGATTGCTAGTCCAACGATGGTATCATACATCGCGAACATTTATATACTCTCACATAAATACTGTATTCCCACTTCTGAAGACGAAATAGTAATAGTATCTGCTTGTTTTGTCTGCTTGTTGCTATAATGAATGGTGGATTTCTGCCAAAAGTCGTCTGGAGGGCAATTGCACCAAAGCAACCAGGCAAGCTTGGGCATTTTTTTGGTACCAATAACCCATTGCAAGAGTTACTTGGCGACGTGACAGCACCCTGCATTTTCCTGTTGCGTCTCCTTTGACGAGAACAGTCTATCATGTAGTCTCGCTGCCTCTTGTTCTCCCATTCATCTACCGGCATGGAAAGAAAAAGTTCGGGTTGGCTGTTTTGATGCCGAAGAAGAAAGTTCGCAGACGAGTGCCATCTAGTCGATGATGATGTTCTAATGCGTCATTATGCGTCATTTGACAGAATAATGAGGACAATATAGAACCCGTTTCATGAGCTCTTGCAATGCGCTTCATGGTACTGGTACCCCAGCGGCGGTTTCGCATCACTATTCTTTATCTTGGAAGACAATTCTGACTTTATAGATGCCGTAACGTTCTGACTTTATATAGTTGCCGTACAGGTAGGTACAACTGCCTAGCTAGATACGAGCAGTCCAAAGTGAAAATGTTCGCTTCTCCCTTGATACGACTGGTTGCAAGGCGACAAATCTGTACTAGACCCGGTTACGTGGCATGACTTTCGGTTCTCTATGATGGGATGATACTGACGACAAATTACGCACAAGTCTTCCATCTTAACCGAACGGTTGTCGCGTCGATGTTCTCCACCTTGGACTCGACTGGGATTCTGCAACCATAGCTGTTTCAATACCAAAATTGTTCGTGATGTCTAACATGCGGGAATAAAGAGGATCGGAACTTCGGATCCGAAGCATCATGATTTTGTGTGATTGCGGTACAAGAAAATTGCGCTAAGAACTTGAAGGCGAGGAACATGAATATGGCAGATGTGGCCTTAAATGATAAATACAGAGAACAAACATATGGTCTACCAACCCCCCAGCTGACGCTAAATTTATCGCCAAGAACAGAAAAAGAAGAGAATGATAGAAGTTTTCTTTCAATTGACATTCTTACAACCTTTTACGCAACCAAAGAATGTACCAGAAGCGAATCAATCACTGAGGTGGCAAGCATTTTGCTAGATTTTAATGAGAAGCTTCGATACCACATATGGGATAGCCTTCGAAGAGCCTTCGAATTGAATCATGATTTGTGATGGGACATCATCCTCACAAAACAAGAAAGAAAAAATTTCAAACAACAACTCAATGAACATGTCTGCCACAGCCGCACTCGAATACCGAATCGAGCAAATGCAACGAAGAAGTTCGATCAGAGAAAACCAATGCATGAATACTACAGAAACAGCTTCATGGCCAAGCAGTACCATGGGATTGTCCTCGCTCCAGGTTGCTCTCCAAGAGTCAACGGGAGCAATGGACTTTCCATCGATTGAATGGTCCTTTGATGACAACCAGAACGTCAACAACCAAGTACCAAACGCATCAACACTGCAAGGAAGAAGCAGTGGAATGATCCCCCGCTGCAAGAGCTACGAGAATCTATTCACATGTTGTGTCTCTTAGACATAAAGTGCTGACCACGAAGGTCATTCTCTTTACAAATTCATTTTGCATGCCGCAAAGGCACAAACAGTGACTCTTGCGCAAAGAGTCGACCATGTACATACTACCCAGCAGCAGAAGATATCCAATTTTGCACACAGGAGCTCTTCTTTTGCGAACCGAGACCAAAACTACACGAAACTTGTACATACTATAGATACATTTTGGCCTCCAAAACATATTAGTCAATCACGGTAGCCAATAGACTGTGGTGCTTGTAATATCAGTTGCAACAGCAGTTGCTTTTGGCACGTGACTTGTTTGCTCCTCGCTGGTGGCACCAGTGGCTAGCTTACTGTTACCATTCATCAGTGCCACTAGGTACACTAGTACCTTACGCTCCTACTCGTTGTTGATACCTTCTTCGGACTGACTCAAAGAAGTCGTCAAAGTTGACATCTGATTCTCTGCTCAGGAAAGTCGCTTGCGATGGAAGAGCTCAAGCATCCATTGAGTTTCGTACCATTCACTACCTTGCGCTTCTTGTTGATACCTTCTTCGAAGTCAATGAAACAAGCTACAGTATCGATCTTGCGAGAAACTTTTTCACGACTAATGTTATTCACGAACGAAATGTTCTTCTCGTCTGGCCTACTATACGTGCCGCTACATGGTACAGTACCACTGTACCGGTTACACCACTACATTTTCCAGCACCCTGAACAGAAGAAATATTGAAGGTTGTCATACCGATAGTTTGATGGTTGCAGGCTTCCGTGTTTGCATGATGGTCATAACCTCATCCCACTGCGTGACGATGCAGCCAGCAGCAGGCCGATATGTATAATAGCGGCCTTGGTGGAAGGTAGTAGTGGTGGCTGCATTCAAGGTCCACGGAACAGGTGTTATATCAAATCCTTCTGGTTACTATGTTTTTTGGTTTAGGCATGTTTTTCTTCGCTGTATTATTTTACTCTATTGTACATCATAATATAAATGTTCATACAGTGACACCGCTTGTTTGAGTACTTTTACTCAAGGCATGGCATAAAATCTGGGTGGCTCAAGACCATTATAGTCTTTCCTTTAGTACATCGACCCACACGATCCACCGCGAGTCGATGTGAAAGACGACAGTTTTAGGGAAGCCTTCATGCAACGAGGTAATCCGCTACAGCGTCTCTTGATCTGTGGAGCGCAAAGATCACTAGCATCCTGATTGTTGTCCAAGGTAGGCCACTCGATGATTGGGAAGGAATGGAAGCCTTCAATCTCCTCAGACGCCTCTAAAAGTGAGGTCATATCCATCATTGAGGACATCGATCGTTTCATACTCATTCTTTTCATGGCTCGTTGGCTCTCGGTACCAAGTGAAGATTGCGAATCTTGGGACTTGGTAAGCTTGTTCAATGCTTGTGTGGCTGGGGTCCTCGATTTCATCATGGTGTGATCTGGAATTCCTTGAAAATTGTTTGGAATTTGTGTGAACAGCACAACTTTGTTTGTTTCTACACCTGCTGGTCGCGGCTGAGGTGGTTTGGCAGAAAAATCCAAACTTGTTAATGAAGAGCCTCGTTTTTTGCGCATATCGGTCGAATGAAAGGGACGGCTTTGTCTGTTTCAATTAAGAGATGATAAACCACACGTCTTTCGCAAAGCTACGATTATGTTTAGAAAAAGATCGACATCGCAAACTCTTTCACTTTCTGTTTTTGGTAGCATTCATATATAATACAATTGTGCTACGTGGCTTCTTTTGTCAATGACGTTGCGTCAGCAGGTGCTGATGTCACGTTCACCTCCATTCTTTGGAACTACAGTGTAGACTGCCTTCTCGTTGGTCCAGCTGATCCGTCTGTTCTGTTCTGCAGAAGCATCCTCTGTTTCTTTGGAGCTCTGGTAACTTTCCAGATGGCCAATACGAAGGTATGAACCTTAGCTGGCAGTTCTACTAGAACTGCCAGCTAAATTTCGATCGATGCGAAGAAACTTGACCTGACACCTCAGATCTCTGGAATTCTGCAGTACCTCGTTTTCATAACGAGAGGATAAATGTTTTCACTCCCCGTTCCTGAGAGGTTCCGTGGTACGTACCAGGAACTTAGCATGGGACAGCTCCGTTCATGGTGAACTTACTGCACCTCTATTTTCAAGTGTCACTGATGGTGCTTGGACGGAGACGAACAAGTGTGATTATTTTGATGTAAATGATGTAAAGCAAATATTATGATGAATTATCGGAACTGTGGAGACCAAAGGCAAGTAAAGACGTGTACGGAAGATAGGTTCCTTTGAACACGTCTTTCAGTGTCATAGAAGGTCGACTCCCTCGATTTTTGTGGTGGCGACTCTAGAGGAGAATAATCTCACAACAAGCAATTGCAAATTTCACAGCAGACGCTTCAAACGTTATTGTGTTACCTTTACTAGCGGTAGACCTTCCAGTTTCGACAGTAGCTACTGGCTAGCGCTTCTGCAGGATGCAAGCAAGTCGTCATACAGCGGCTTGCTTCTTGCGCCCAAGACTCCGTAGTTGTTTGAAAGTTTGCTGCCGCTTGTAAAGTCCAGATCGTTCCCATTGGCATCTGTGATTATGCCTCCACTCTCTTCTAATACCAGGACTCCTGGAGCGACATCCCACATCCATTCTTCATAGTCTAATCTTGGCAAGCGAACATATAACTCGCCTCCTCCCCTCGCGACTAGACCATATTTGGCTTGGCTGTCTATCCGCGTAGCGTATTTGATATCATCCGTAGTTTCATCCAGCGATCCATGCAGCTCTTGTGCCATGACTTTTGCCTTCCCGGTGGGATCGCCAAATCCTTGTTCAACACCCACACAGAATCTTGCTTTGTGTGACAGCGGAGGCTCTGCGTTGTAGCCTTCCCCAATTCTTTTCGGCTCTACCTTTCCCTCCATGTCAAGCTGATAACATCCCTGACCCTTGCATGCAACAAAAATACAACCAATTTTTGCATCTGGACCGTCTTCCTCGTCTACAAAGGGTAGATTTGGACAAGCCAATACTGCAATTGTTGGCATTCCATTCTCCAGCAATCCAAGCGCTATGCAATATTGCTCCTTTCTGAAAAAGCCTTTGGTCCCGTCAATTGGATCCAGACAGAAGAAATGTGATGGAATCTCATGCGAATCAAAGAAATTTTGTCCCAAGTCGATGCAGCTCCGAAGAGTGTCTTCGTCATTGATCGAAGTGGTGTCTGATAAGGCCTTCAGGATTTGCTCCGTCAGTGCGGGGGTCAAATTGGAACTCTTTTCTTCTGCCAAAAAGGTCTGGGTGACTCCATTTGGGAGGTTCTCTCGAAGATGTTGCAAAACTATCGCTTGACATGCAAAGTCTCCAACAGTTACTGGTGATTCATCATCCTTGGTCAGTGTCCCTTTTGCATCAATGGTCTTTTGCAATTTTTCTGTAATCTTTGCCGCTTTACGGACTGCTTCAACAGCAATGATAACTTCCGGAACGTTGGAAAATGGCAGCGTTTGAGTAAATTCTTCCGAGGTTGCGCTGGTGCCAAACAATTTGTTGGGATGTCTACTACTAGGACCCTCGGCACCTCGGCTGGATTCCATGTGACAAAATGCAACAGATATGTTTCGTCTACTCAGAAAAATCAATACAGGCCATATCTTTTGAAGCGGTGCCGTCCAAGCTTTCATCATCTTAATAGGTAGCTTTGTTGCAATATAATGTCATGAATATAGTATCGTAATATTATTATTACGATACTGGCTATTATAGGTCCTACAGTATTTCAGTTTCGTTGTTGCGTTACGAATGAATATTGTGTTGAAGCCAGTATTTGGGGGAACAGAAGAACTTCCCCCCAGAATCCGAAAACTGCATCGCAGCATGTCGTGAAATAGAATCATAGAATAGTGGACGGAGATGTTCACGTAGGCATGTAGATAGTAAACACCATTCTGCAACACTTCCTGCGAGTACCGGACAGAACGATGGCACTCAACGACTGATGACTGTTTTCGATTTATTATTCGACTATGCTCTACCGGTACAGCAAATCTTGGTTGAAACGCAACTGCGCGATTTATGTGCTGTGGTGAGTGAGTGAGTCATCAGTCCACCAGTCTGCTTCTAAACTGTTCTATTGCCGTGTGTTTGATGCACATGATCTAGGCATCTGCTGC
>CAKOGP040002269.1:0-121755 GCA_933822405.4 Cylindrotheca closterium | reverse complement strand
ATCTTGGTTGAAACGCAACTGCGCGATTTATGTGCTGTGGTGAGTGAGTGAGTCATCAGTCCACCAGTCTGCTTCTAAACTGTTCTATTGCCGTGTGTTTGATGCACATGATCTAGGCATCTGCTGCTGCACCGTAACAAAGCTTGCTTGGCATGAGTCATCAGTCCATCATGTTCTTGCTTCTTATTTTTCAAATACCGTGCGTTTTATGCACACGATATGCTGGCATCTGTTGTTGCACTGCAGAGCTTCGCCGATAATGAGTCACCAGTCCACCATTAAGCATCAAACCAGTTCTATTACCAGGCGTTTGATGCAATTGACCTGGGCATCTGTTTTTCTCAATGTAACCGACCTTTTCGATACGCCTTCGTCAATGAGAATTCTATGAATCATCCATGCTTCATGGGAGTGAGAATTCTTTGAAATCTCAAATTCAGCATCAAAACGTTACTTATGGCGGCGTCTGCTTTGAAGAATAACGGGACGAAACATCGTGTCAAACATTTAATGCAAAAAATGAGAAGCACGAGAATAACTTTGAAACTTGTCGTGCGAAAATCGGTGTACAGTATTTTACACTCGTACTATTTGTACCTAGCCATCAACGGTCAATTTGATTCAGAACTTCTCACTTTTTCCCATTCAAATTTAGCGAAACCATGACGAAAGCCTCATCAGCACTAGAAGAGCTTCCAATCGACGTTCAGCTCCACGCCTTTGACTTCCTCGACGTTGACAGCATTGGCCAAGTCGCAAGAACCTGCCATTGTCTCCGAAATCTCGTCTTTTCCAACGATGCACATGAACTCTGGTTGAATCAGTGCCGGTCTCGATGGGGTCATGTCGATAGAGACTCCTACTTCATCGACAAGATTGATGTCCCCAAGGCACTTGCAAAGGGCGAAATGAATGTGCCTCTTCTTCTTTCCATGACTCCACAAGCATTGCCGTCAAAGGTTGTCGACAAGGACAACCTATTGACTACTGACAAGATTGAAACCAGTCAAGATCAAGAATCTGGTACCGTCAACATCCGTTACACCGGGCCAATTGGAGAAGATCAAGTTCACTCCATTCGCTCTGACCAACCACTTCCAAGACCTCAGCTATGCACAAAGTCTCCAAGAAGGAAGTTGCGGCTACCATCGCGCAAAAATAAACAGAATTGGAAGCCATTTGTTGCTCCATTCAAGGAAAAGGACGACTCGATCAACGTTACTCCAAGAACTGTATCATACTTTGAAGTTTCGATCAAGGCTCAAGAAGTCGAGGAGCAAGAGAGGGAAAGAGTCTCTTTCCAATCTCTCCTCGAAGAACAAGAGTCAACTCCAGAGGAGCAAAAGGACTGTATTGCCATCGGGCTTGCTCCGCAAGACTTTGACTGCAATGGTGCCCTACCAGGACATGATTTCTCTTTTGGATATCACAGCGACAATGGCGGCCTCTACCACAACGCTGGTAGCAGAAAGAAACATACTCATCAGTATGGTCCCGGTGATACCATTGGATGCGGCGTTGACTACAACACTGGGGGTATCTTTTTTACGAAAAACTCGAAACTGTTGGGTTTTGCCTGGAAGAAGATCGATACAAACTTTCTTGCCAAAACCGATCTTTACCCTGTTGTAGGAATTGATTCGGAAGACTCGATTTCGATCAACTATGGTCATCAACCGTTTCAATTTGATTTGTCGGGGTATTGTGAGCAGTACTCCAAGGCAATATCGAAACGATACCGGCTTTGAGAATTGCCCGCGAGCAATGGACTTATGTAGGATTTAAAGTGTACAATAGCATTTTGTCGATGACCCTCATTTTGGCTTCATTAGACGTATAGTGCCAGGGAAGTAAAAAGTATAGTGCCAGTGAAGTAAAACAACAAGTTTAACTTCTCTTTGGCCAGTGCCCGGCTCAAGACATCAATCACGAATCCAGCCAGTTCACTACCGCTCGGTAAAGGACTACCATGACGAAACCTGACCATTCAGAGCATGGGATAGACTATCAAACCGTTATCTTCAATACTTTGTCCATATAGTGCCGTCCTCGAATGTTATAGACCTTCGTTGCATATCGAAGGCTGCCGAAACCTTTCCCTTGTCTGGAAAGTTGAATGTAAACGAAGTCCCTGCCTTTCCGGGAAAAGTAGTTATCTTATTTTCATCCCGAAGCTGCACCACACACTCCGGTCCCTTGACTTGCCTTATGATGATAACTCGATTTGAATCTGTACTATCTTTGAAAACTCCAATTGGGCCTTCAAACTTTTTGTTTATCCAAGCGTTTTTATCTGGAAACGAAATGATTCGTGATCCCTCTCTGTTCTTTGTAAAAGTCCCTTCGAGGTTCGACTGTCCACCGATTGGACTGAAATCAAATATGAGTTTCATTTCTTTTCCTTCTACGACTTTCACTGGAAGTTCAATCTCGTCATCGGATGGTTCATTGCGCAACAACAACGTTGCCTTTTGATTGCCTCCGAACAATACTCTGTATCCGTTGGGAAGCTTTGGATCAAACCAAACCGCTTGATATTCCGTAGGAACCATTGATTCGTCCTTTGATAGCGCAACTTGGGGTAGTAGCCAGACGAGAGGAAAAGAAGCAATAGAAAAAATTGCATCACGCCTTCTCAGAGCTCCAGGTGTTGCAGACTCTGAGTTTGCTAATCTCAAGGAAACATCGAACTTTGCACCGGTGGCGGAATCCAGTGGAAATTGGAAAGCATTGACAATCAAGCTTGACGCTATAGCTGCCAGAAGGACAAAGAAGCCTATTGTTTTCTTCGGCATCGGTTTCAATACCTACCGGTACCTTTGATAGTGTCAGTTATTAGTTTATTGCCAAGTAAGCGATTGAGTTCGAAGATCCACACGGACACGTCGAACATACCCTGGAGAGCTACGATATACTGCACATGTCGGATATATGGTGCAAATAATGAGAAACTTTTAGACCACGAGTAAAGGATGAACGTCAAGACTGATAGTCTACGACTAGCCATAAATGTAGAAACAGAAACACGCAAGCCGTAATGCCGATTTATCGACACACACACAAAATACATGTGAAACTGATCCAGAACAAACGTCTTGCAGTTTCGAAATTTAGTTGAGGAAGGACAATTTCTATACAGATGTCACAAGTTCCATCATCAAACATCGATAACTGAATGTTTGCAGTGGGATGGACGGTGTAACAGCGTTCAATCATCCCGAAAGAGCCTTATTTCCTACAAAGGAGATTGATGTTCTGGTTTGCCTTGTAGTTTGGGATGATCACGAAGGAAGAATAATTCCAGATCCCAACCACTTCCGTGAGTTGTGGAATGGTGAGAGTGGAACAGTCGCCAATCCAGGGGAATCAATATCTAAATGGCTATACTCCAACACATATGGGGACTTCTCGGTTCAAGCTCGCGTGGTCGACTGGCTGCCTCTCAATCAAAGTGAAGCCTATTGGGCCAACGGGAACATGGGTCATTCCAACAGCACAACAACTATTGGGGAAGCATTCGTTCCTGTTCTCGAAGCAGCAGCAAATTCTGGAATAGACCTGAGCAAGTATGACTATGACGACGATCGATCGCTGGATAGTATTGTTTTTGTCCATAGTGGGTTTGCTGCAGAATTAGGTGGAGCCGATTGCTTTACAGGGGCGAATCATACAGATCGAATAATATCCAATACATGGGACGCTGATATCAAGATTGGGTCGACTGGACTTAAGCTGGGTAGCTTCATCACAGTTTCAGCATTCAATAACCTTTGTGACCTTGGTCCAGCAAATATTGGAATCCATCTACAACAATGGTTACGTTCGCACTTTGGTCTCTCGGACACATTCGATTTAGGTGGAAGATACGAAGAAAATAGTACCGCTGTGGGTGGACTCGGCGCCTTCGACATCATGTCATTTGCCGGGGGACAAAAGGGCAGGGCCGATTTTCCTGGAATACTCTCCCCATATGGGAAGATGGAGCTTGGATCACTCGATCCAATTGAGATCACAAACGATGGAGTGTACACTGCTCGGGCTTCTGCTCTGCATCCTGATGTCTACAAGATTTCATCACCCTATCCTTCTGGTGAATACTTATTGATTGAAAATAGACAGCCTGTTCTTTCCGACTTGTATCTCTGGCAACCAGGTGGAATTGCAATTTATCACGTTGACGAAAACACTGGTGGGAACGGAAATCGTGAGAGAGGAGGTCCATTCCTTGAGGGCTGGCCAGGAAACGGAGCCCATTACAAAGTGGCCCTAGTGCAATCGGACGGAAAATTCGAGTTGGAACAAGGATTGAATCAAGGGCACATGGATGACTTTTGGAAGGCCGGGGATATCCTTGGTCCGGGCAATGGAGAGACCGAAGCCACATCAGAAGGAACGTACCCAAACACTGATTCATATGTGGGAGGGAATATCATGGTTACTGGACTTCAAATCGATCAATTCCAAGAGACGAAAGTTGGGGTGTGGAGCTTCCGTGTTAGCAACCTGGTCCCATTTGTCCAGAACGAAACGCCATCTGCAGAGTCACCAAACCCACCCTCGCTAGCACCCACTTTCTTGTTGGACAACATTTTCCAAAACCCGCGAAACGGACAAGTGAATTGCTATGGGCCTATCTTGAATGATCCCGATTTCTACTGTGACTGTATGGATGATTGCACCGCCAAATCCAATTACGTGTGTGCGTGTTCCGAGGCCCAAGCCTGTTGCTCTGCCTTTTTGGAATCGCTTGATAACTGGGACCCATCGATCAATCCTAGTTCATCACCGAGCAGACTTCCTTCAGTCCAACCATCCAAGGTGCCAACTTTGACACCGAGCAACAATCCGACAGGATCTCAAGTCCCCAGTTCCAGGCCATCATTGCTGCCATCAATGATACCATCTTTGATTCCCAGTTCCATGCCAACTTCGGTACCAAGCTTCCTTCCTTCTGAATCAATGGTTCCTTCAAATATGCCAACTACGATGATCCCACCAATGACTAGCAGTTCTAGCATGGAATCCGGTTTTATTGTCGCAATCGTCTTGGCTATATTGTTGTTGATGGGCATCTACATTTTGATTCTCTACCGACGTCTCATGTGCATCGAAGAAAACAACGACGAGAATGCTACTCCAGAAGAGCGCGATGGTATCATGATGCCTTTGGAGGAAAATCATGATGGAGTGTCGACCTTGACGCCCAGTCTGTTGAGCAGCATGCCGAGTTTCAATTCCCATCTTGCTCGCATGAGATACTGGGGATACGATGGATCAAACGGTTCCATTGATTACGAGCCCCCACCGGTGCCACCACGGCACGATAATTCCGCCCGCTTTTCGACGGGATCGAGTTTGGAAAATTATGGATGGTCGGTTTGAGTAGGGTTCGCTCTTGCGTTTGAGAGTGTTTGTGGTGTTGTATTGTATTGTGTATGTGTTCATGCATGTGATTTATGTTTCCTGCTTTTTGGTGGTAAAGTGATGTGGTACGGTACTCCCTGTAATATATGTATTGTGTTCTTGTAGAACCAAGGGAGACCGTTTGTTAAGCTTCGCTTTGCGTAGTGTCAATGTCTGCTTTATAGAAATTATTGTCGCCTTTTGAAGAGTAGTAACTAGACAATGCTTGTCGTAGGATCCGACAAACTGCTTTACTCCTTCCGTCGTTAGTTTGCTTTATCCAAACTTGGCCGATTTCAGCACCGTGTTTACATCTTGATCCCATTTTTCTTGATAGGAAGTAATCAATCCAGTCGATGTGTCCCGCTTCAAAATCAAGGTTCCCGACAAGTAGACGACGGGCTTGAATGGAATGTTGAAGCACAAATATTCCGAGAATCGAAAGGATGCCTCGGAATCCGTCACTTTCAATGTATCCGGAATCAAAGTGACTTCCGATTTGGATGGTACAAAGAGTTTTTTGGTTCCCTTGATCCATTTGTCGAGTGTGTAGGTATCAATTTCATCCGTGAACATTGCCGATTCGTCGTAAATCTCACGGGTCAAATCTGCCGAGGCTAGAAATTGTCGAGTGGTGACGTCTTCGGTAATGATTTTGGATAGTTCGGCGTTGGATAAATTGGTCAATTTTGGCTTTTGTTCCGCAGTGGCAGTAGCCGAAGCAACGGATGGAAGGAATCCTGCTGATGCGGCAACGACTGCTGCGGCACTTGAAGCACCTTGTTGGAGCATTCCTCGTCGGGAGACGCCGCTTTCCATAGAACTAGGACTCAATGCTTGAACGGCACATACCAATGACAGAAAAAGGAGGAACAATGGAATGGAAGACATGGTCGTTGCCTTGCTGTTGCTGTTGCTCTTTTTCTTGTTATTGGATTTCAATCAATCCAATGATGACTCTGGTGTTGACTTGATCGATCGGAAAATCAATCTGAAATTGAATCGACTTCATGGAATGAATTGAGCTCCTGATCAATGGGATTGATTCATTCATTCAAACCTCCTCTGGGCATTTTTTATGCACAACCATGAATCATTTACTTAACAGATTTCAAAAGTGTAGTAGCGAGGTACTAGGTTAGTGACTGGTTTGCACCGAGGTCGAATCATAGGATTCGAAAAGGACAATCAATAGGATTGACAGACAAACCCGGACCAAATGGGGTACCGAGCTATGGTGCAAATGAGAGAGAGGGTGGTGAGGGCGGGAAAAGCAAAAAGAGCTGACGGTCTTGACCGAGCAGCTAAACTCCTTCTATCGCCTCCATCATCCCACAAGCTCCCATTGCGAACAATGTCTTCTCCAAATCTTCCGTCCTCTTCGTCGACACTCTTCGCTCCGTCCGCCAACCGTGTACTCCACTGAAGCGACGCGCCGTAATCGACACGACGGAAATTGAGACTAAGGAAGAGCTAGAAACGCCCATACGTCTCCCGTCTTGCCGATCTATTAGGATTTTCCCGGAATTGCGCGGTCGGTAATAGAACCTTAAAACTCTTGATAGAACTTGTTGAAGCGCCTCGCCAGATAATAAAAAAGAAATGTAAAAAAGCCGTAATTGTGTCAATTTTGGAACGCAAATGACCTTTAAGAATTCGATCGATTAAATGGCAAAATGACAGCTTTTAAGCCCAAACCCCAAAGGTGCTCAAAACTCGCCTAGATGTTTTGATCCGAACCTTGGAGTTCTGGAATCTCTTAAGGCTTAAAAGGATTTTGATATGGCAAGTGGAATCAAGTACCAATAGTCTCGTACATATGACAATTCGGATTCAATGTCTCGGAGAATTGTCCCCATAAATTTGAAGGCACTGGATTGCCCGTAATTTTGTATGCAGTAAATCAAATAAAATCATCTTCGTCGTCTCCAAACAGAGCACAAATCAATCGTAACACGGTTTAACAAACACAAACATCGTCTTTCAATAGGTATCTATATCTAACAAGCAAGATCATAGATTCCACAGCAGTCTCACAAACAAAAGCATCTAACACCGACAGCATGCCACCCAGCGTAGATGATTATGGCGAGGCTTCTGTTGAACTAGAATGCAGCACTAATAATGATAACAGAACAGCGAAACCTATTATCATCACCTCCGCAAACTCACAAGGCATGAAGCGACGAGTCTCCTTCAGCGATAAAACTGACATACGGCACATTGAAAGCACAAAGTCAATATCCAAAAAAGAGAGGAAAACAAGGTGGATGATGGGCAAAGATTTCTTGCGCATAAAAGAAGATTGCGACAATGAAATGATGCGAATCTTCAACTCTCAGAAACCTTGCATGCGAACGGATCTTCGAGGTCTAGAGTTGTTTGATCCTGAATCGATTTGCCGCAGTCGGTCCAAGCACCGCAAGGTTGTCAATGCCGTCATTCGTATGCAAGACAAACAAAGTGATAAAGGAGGAGTCAATCCAGAAAGTATTCGAGAAATGTACTGCTATCTGGTTCAAGACAGCCAAGACGATGCACGTGCCATTGCTTGGATTGATCGGGAAGTGGTGGAAGATTATATGGCCACTACCATGACCGAATTCGAAAAAGTACAACAGAGGAATCAGCGAATGTCACAACTAAAGGCAGGCTCCTCAAACAAATCGAAAGGCACCAAACCTGCATTGAGGCATCGATTACTCAAGTCCTTCCGAATGCCCAAGAAGGTGCCGAGCAATTGAGCGATTGAGCGTCATCCTACCAACTGCCTTACCATGCACATAGATACATCATTGCCACAGTGACAAAGCAACTGTGGATTTTATTGTTTCCATCCATCCATGCTTCTTAGTTTTGCGATTTTAAGACGCTGCTACCGGATTAATTCATTTTAACTCTACACGCATATATCATATACCCATTGTGTTGGCTAGCATGCGTTTTTTATATCACTTTATATCTCTTGATACCATGCCAAACTTTGTGACCAGTGCTTACCTATATATACACTGTGGAGCAGTACAGTAGCTCTATCCCAACACCATAAAGTCTGTTGGCATCAGTATAGGTTGGGACCAAAGTAAATACCTGGAATTCCATGTCACTGAGGATGATATCCATTCACAAGTCTAGCAGATCGGTTGTCTGCAACACTCCTTGATGTGGATATGCTGGAAAAATCGTTAAACCTGCTACTGGCCATTGATGATGTGTCCATGGTCGAATTGTTTCTATGCACCTCTACCTCGGGAACAGCAGGATGCACCTCGGTTGCATCCTGATTCATCGCGGGGAAGGAAAGCTGGTTCTCATCGTTCAAATCTTGTTCATTTCTAGCAAATGTCGATCTAGGTGCCCCCCGTCCCACTGAAGAATCTAAATTGGAGAGGATTCCACCCATGCTTTCAGAAGCCACAATGCCAGATGTACAAGGATTATTCTGCTGCTCCAGCAGGCCAATGAAAACGAGAATCAGTCGAAAGATAACAGCCCCAAAAACACATCCAACAACAAACGCCAAGGTAAACCGAGTCGATCCCAATCCCAGCACTCCAATGGATTGCAGGGTAGCAAACCAGCAACCAGGCGGTATGGATCCACCATACGACTTTGCCACTCGTGACATTTCCTTTGCGGCAAAGCTTCCAGCTGGAATTCCATGTGCCGTGAATCCCAAAGAATGTACAAGACCCAACACCAGATAAGGAGTTGCTATACCGAGAACAAGACTTCCAACACTAATTCCAGCACAAGCTGCAACTTGCTTGCCGCTGGTCGTATCTGGCATTTTTGGCACTAGTTGCCAGTTTGTGGCGCTGGATTCTTGTGCATTGGCAGAACCGTCCTCGTCGTCTTGCAAAATGCTAATGAGACCTTCCACCGAGCAAGCTAGCATTCCTCCAGAAACAGAGGTTATCACCACGGATCCATTATTGGGGTGATGTCTCAAATACCATTGTTGTGTGGGCAATGACGATTCCGTTGACAAAGTCACTTGAGTGCAGTTAGGAGCTAACTGAAGGTACCCTTTATTGACATCCGAACGAATGGTAAAAGAGTCGCCTTCAGGTGCTTTCTGCATATACCATACGGCTCCAACCTCAAAAGTATCCGTCGAGTAGGGTGGTTTATCGGTATTCTTGGAGCATCGAAGCTGTTTGTTTCGACCCATGCAATGGAGATAATACTTTCCCAAATTGGCACTTTCGAGATTCCACCAGCACTTGTTCGATAAGCAATATGACTCGATCGTTGACAAGTATCCATCTTCATCAAGTTGCAAAAAACGGTTGTGTGCCAAAGAACGGATCGTAACTGTGTTGTCAGTCGTCCCATTGCTCTCCTTCTCCAGCTTCCATAGTTCCCAACTGTGCTGATTCCTGGTTGTATTCACCCTTCCCCCTGGAAAGGAGGAGAGATAGAATTGCGAATGTTCCCAAGGAGAGATAAAGAAAGTTCCATCCCCTCGGTTCGATTCGACGAACCGCCAAACCTCCCACCCCTTGTACTTTCGACTTGTGTTCACGTAGCCAAACACATTGGCTCTGATTCGAAGGTTACTGTGGGTCGAACAAAGAAAGTACAGCTCCCCACCACTGGATCTTTCCTCGCAAGGAAGCACCATGATAGATGAATGTCATATCTGTAGTGATGTGTTGGTTTCACCTGAAAACCTGAATCTTCCAATTTGTTTTAGTCCAAGAGTTCGTCACCAACTACTGTAACGCATGGGCGAGACCCAAATAAGTTTTTCGTTTGAGATACTTATGATAACCTTATTTTTACTCGAAGAAGGTCCTCAATACCGGTGAACGTTGATCCATTATCGATCGACCAAAATCCAATTGACAGTATTTCACAGGAAGACTTTTATAATAGTTTTGCGGACATCAAATTGTCAATTCAATTTCATCGCTTCATTGATGTTGCTTGGTTGGCTGCTCGAATTACTCGCCAAACGTGCCTAACGCCCCTGGTGTTCATGATAACACCAATCATATTGAATATGGAGAGTGAGTCTTTTCGGCGCTACTACTGGATATTGATCAGCTGATAGTGATTATGATGATGCGATGGTTCTTGAGTGTTCTCCAAATCTCCATTTCTCATCTGAAGCTCGGCAGTTCTAATGAATACCCGGAGATAGCCATGCCGAACAGTAGAACATGAAAAAAGTCAAGATCATCATGATCCAACGAAGCATTATTATATAGTCAATGCCCATAACGACGGCGGATGAGGAATTGCCACAGCAGCCAGACATATCTCCACTAGAAATTCCCAAGGCCACGTCCGTACTGTAGAATCAACAACACAAGCAAACCTTTCTTATCAAGAATATCAGAAACAAGCCTCAGAGTATTCTCGCCGGATTCAGATATCTCACATTTCCGCTCAGTTTGTGACCCGAAAGCTTTTCTGCCATCTCTAAACCAAACTGAGAACTCGAATCTTTGATATTTCCATATCCGCCTTTGGAGTATAGAAGTATGCCCAACAGTTTGTTTTACATCATACCTATTGTTGCCATAGCCTTGACGGCATGGCATTTCAACAAGAAGGAAGGAGAAGAAATGGAAGAGGATCCACCAGAAGACAGCTTGGGGGACGTCTCTCGCAAGATTATGACTCTCTTGGACACTACAAAGAAGAAGTTTGGAGACAAGTACTTTCATGTAAAACTGGCGGTTACCCTTCCGGCTTTGCTGCAATTGATTAACCAAGCAGAAGCTAGCCGATCTTCTGACACAAAATCTCCAAGAGATGAAATATACAGTAAGGCTGGAAAAACCGCGACTGCCAAAGGTGAGCCTTATTTTGGATATCCTACCATATCGTTCGAGTCTGGGCATGTTCAACCCTTGTTGAATGTTGTGTTTCTCTTGTGGTTCCTTATTTCTTGCACTACTCCAGCTCACAACTCGCTTATTTTCTTTTGAACATTAGAGCTTGATGGGCTGGGTGGCTATTTAGACTTTGCAGATTGGGCATACCTAGCCTCAAGGGATGAAATAAAGAAAAAGCTTGCAGGACGTGGATACTCACTGCTCAAGCACCAGGAAGCCAGAGAATCAGGACAGGTGGGTTTGATAACAAAGCCGGCTTCAATTATCATTCAGTCCACAAGACAATCCTAACAATTGATTTTTTAAATTCCTATATCCGTTGTAGGTTGGCTATTTCATTGCCACCAATGCCGATACGAAGACTGCTCTAATTGGTGTTAAGGGTACCTCCTCTATGATTGACGTGCTAACAGATTGTTGCTCGGCTGCAGTTGTTCGAAAGTTGGACCAAAGTTTTGATCCCCAAGATGAGTCATTGAAGGAGATCCGGGCTCACGAAGGCATTCTCTACTCATCTCTCGCCTTGGCAGAGGACTTGAAACCTTTCATCAAAGAATTTTTTCTTCCGCTTGGGTACACGCTTCTACTCTGTGGCCATTCGTTGGGAGCAGGGGCTGCTAGCTTGACATCCGTCTTACTTCGTTCCCAACATCCACCTTTGATGAAAAAAGGCAACATCAAAGTGGTGGCCTTCGCTAGTCCTCCTGTATTGGATCACAAAGCCGCCAAGGCATGTTCATCGTTCATTACTACGATCGTCAATAACTCGGACTGCATCCCCCGGACAAGTCTCAATAACGTGCAAATCTTGCTTGAGCTGCTTTCTGGTATTCAGGAAAAGCTTGTTGAGGCAGGATTCGACCCCGTTGATATGAAGTCGACTTCAGCGTTTTTCGCGAAACTAAGAGAAGGAGCCGCAGGAGAAATGATTATGTCGTCCGAAGAAGGACTCAAGTTACTCAAGAAAGCGCAAACTATGGTATCGCATGACGATCCTGACCATCTGTACATAGCTGGGGAGGTAATGCTGCTTTATCAGAAATGGCAAGATAGGAGGAAAATGTCAAAGGGGAAAGAAGCGGAGTCAGAGGAAAAGGCTGCAGATGAAATCGTGCCTGAGCCAAAGCTGCCAGGTTATTGTGTCCTTACTGATGGTTTCGCAGAACCTCTAAGCATGATTGAAATCAGCAATGAGATGGTCGGAGATCATCTGTGCGGTTCGCACCGAATTATAATCGATAGTCTCTAAATCTTGGCGACTTGCATCCTCTCCCATATAATTCAGTTAGGCTATGTGTTAATCCCATTCTTGTTTTTGGGCGAGGATTGTGGGTAGGCTGTCTACAGAGAAATAACATCAGTATAATCTTATGATCTATTAAATACCAATAAGATGGAGCGTGTTTGCCGCGCTGTGCTACCGGTACTGATTGTACAAGAAGGATACCACGAAATGACCAATGGCTTCCCATGTTCTCCTCAGCTTTATCAGAAAGAACGAGTATCTATCATGAAGCATGGGCCAAAGCAAGGTCGCACCGATACCGCACCACAGCCTTTCGTTTTGGACGTGTACTCTTGCTTTGCCAATGACCTTATGCTGGAGAACGCTGATATAATGTCCTTGAAGGACTGAAACATCCAATTCGCATTTTTTCATAGGCAGACTTTTACACCAGTAGTCCTAGTAATAGTGCAGACGAAAAATGTTTTATTCAATTTCATCGCTTATTCATGTATGTTTTTTAGGGTGCTGGGATTACTATTTGCAAATAACCCATCCCGAAAGCTTATTCTGGTGTTCACGATAACACCAATAATTGTATTTTTATATATGCATATTGGTTCCGCATGTAAATCGTATTCTCCGATTCTCTATTCTCCATCATTTCGTGCGCTCGTAGTGCGCTCGTCGTAGGTTCGAGAAGAGACTAATATTGATTTTTGTTGTTTTTGTTGTCACCGCATGATGACGCACTCATCGATCCATTATCGCAAACCTGTTAGTTTGCTCTGAGTGCGTGCATGATCGAGTCTAGAATCTGATCATCGTCGTCGTTGCCGGCTTCGATAAATCCACCCTCCGGTCTCCGGATCACAAATCTGTAACCCTCTGACCGCATCCATCGCAACATGGCTTGGGCGAAACTTCGCTTCTCTGCCCTTGGTAGTGGATTGTAATGATCTCTCCAGGCAGGAACAATCTCTTCTCGAAAGACTCGGTTTCCTTCACTCACGTTGGCGTGAGTCCAGTAACCTCGACCAAGAACAATATCGTGAGGTGTCAGGGTGTTACTCACTGATGGTAGGGCATCGGGGCGGGACACTTGGTTATCTTCGTCTTCCTCTTCAGCTTCGCCTTCAGAGATCGGTTCGTTATCTACCGGAGGCCGTGGGTGCCCATTATTGTCCACACCAGCGATATTGGCTTGATTGGGATCGGGGCCTTGAACGTTGGGCTCAGCCCCATGGTTTGCAACAGGCAACCCTGGCTGCTGGTCCTGGTGGTCTTCGCGGAGACGACCAATACCCCAAGCACCGCCTCTGTCGAGCTGATGGGGACCAATGCGGAGTGGCAGTGGTTCAAGGAGATTTGCGTCCACAGCCTCGGGCGGTCGTTGAATGGGATCGGGAACAGCTCTATAGTCGAACTGCTGGTGGAACCTCATGTCGGCACGAAAATCCAAGTCCACCAGAGCGTCATGGACCTCGTCGGCGTCAGGAGCGTTGGACTCTTCGTCGGAAGAGCCCCATGTTTGACCAGCGTATAACGGGCTTGCTGCATCTTGGTTGAAATTCATGATGATTAGCAATGAGTTTTGAATGCAAGAAAGCAGAACTGTGAGCTTCATTGATCGATTTTCTTGCGGGGCCTTTCTCGCTTTTGTGTTTCGGATGTGACTCTTGGTCTAATGCAGAGAGAAAAAATATTTCAAAAAAATATTGCTACAGCTTACTACAGCTACAGAAGACACTACTCTTCCTTTCTCTTTTATTTTCAACAAGAATGCGGGTTTCGATATAGTTTGAAATATATTTTACCGCAACCCATCTTCACCTATATATTCTCCGTTGGGAATAGGCCCAATCAAAATATTTTCAAAAGCTGTAGAAAATACCTGTACTATTACTCTTCCTTTCTCTTTTATTTTCAATAGTGCGGGTCTCGATGGAAATATATTTACCAAAAGACACCGGCACGGCTAGTCTGACCTCCGCCTCCCACATCTGGTGAACCAAATCGGAGTGGAAGGACAGACACATCGAATAATTCACAAATTTTCACAAGTTCAAAATGTATTTTATATACTGTATGATAAGATAGTTACTATTTGTAGTCAAAAGTCGGTAGCTGAATTGAAGCTTTTTTAAAACATTTGAAGACAAAGTAAAAGAGCTGTCGGCTCTACTAGATACGATTTGACTGTACATATATACTACATCTAATATGATTTTGGTGCATCTCATCTCAGTGAATGACAATTTTCAAAGCATCTATGTAAACCAATTTTTCATTACCACCGTATTAGGACTAAGAAAGCCCAATAAGTGTTGAACCCGGAGGCAACAAGTCACCAATGGATGAAGGCGATGAAAAGAATGAACAATTGGCAAAGTCACGACCATGATACCACGGAAATCCTGTCGATCGCGATGACGGCGGATGAGGAAATTGCCACAGCAGCTAGATACATGCCTCTGATAGAACTGTCAAACGAAGCATCTCAAGAACCATCGTCCAACTGGAACAATCAGCTCAATAAAGCTTCAAGTTGAAAATGGCGATTCCAATTATGAACCGCGAAAGGTTTTCATGTCCAAAAAGAAGAAAGAATTTATTTGCCTCTCGGTGTTCAGATCATACAGTAGGTACTGTATGTTCCGCAGACATAAAATCGCTCGTCTTTCAGCGAACCTTGCAGATTGAGATAGTGTGCCTCGAAAGATTCTTCTCCAGAATAAGTCATGTGACCTTGAGAACGCTTTCATAAAATTTCAGTTCCGAACACAGATTTTGGAATAGAGAAGAACTGTATCATGCCAGAGAATCTGTTTTACGTCCTTCCTATTGTTGCCATAGCCTTGACGGCATATGGTTTCAGTAAGAAACAAGGAAAAGATACGGAAGAGGCTCCACCAGCCGACAGCTTGGGGGATGTCTCTCTCAAGATCAAGACTCTCTTGGACAGCACTAAGAAGAAGTTTGGAGACAAATACTCTCATGTAAAACTGGCGGTTACACTTCCGGCTTTGCTTCAATTAATTGACCAAGCAGAAGCTAGCCGATCTTCTGACACATCGTCTCCAAGGGACGAAAGTTATAATAAGGCTGGAAAGGCTGCGACTGCCAAAGGTGAGCCTTATTTTTTGGTCATTCTACGATGTATCTTTCGAGTTTGTGCATGTTCTAGCTCACGACTTTTTCGCTTAACTTCTTTTGAACCTTTTAGAGCTTGATGGGCTGGGTGGCTATTTAGACTTTGCAGATTGGGCGTACCTACCCTCAAGGGATGAAATCAAGGAAAATCTGGCAGGACGTGGGTACAAACTACTCAAACACCAGGAAGCCAAAGAAGCAGGACAGGTGGGTTTGCTGGCAAAGCCGGCTGTAATTCTTATTCTTTTGAAGGAAGATAATACTAACACTCCATTGGTACACTGCAGGTTGGGTATTTCATTGCCACCAATCCTGATACGAAGACTGCTCTAATTGGTGTGAAGGGTACCTCCTCGATGGGTGACGTGCTAACTGATTGTTGCGCTGCTGCTGTGATTCGGAAGTTGGATCGAAGTTTTGATTCCCAAGATGAGTCGCTGAAGGAAATCCGGGCTCACGAAGGCATTCTCTACTCCTCTGTCGCCTTGGCAGAGGACTTGAAACCTTACATCACCGACTTTTTCCTTCCCCTTGGGTACAAAATTCTACTCTGCGGCCATTCTTTGGGTGCTGGAGCTGCTAGCTTGACATCCGTCTTGCTTCGTTCTCAACACCCTCCCTTGACAAAAAAAGACAGCATCAAGGTTATGGCTTTTGCTAGTCCACCTGTATTGAACCACAAAGCAGCCGAGGCGTGTTCATCGTTCATTACTACGATCGTCAACAACTCTGACTGTATCCCCCGGTCAAGTCTGAATAATGTAGCAATCTTGATGGAACTGCTTTCTGGCGTTCAAGAAAAGCTCACCGAGGCAGGAATTGACTGTAAGGACATGAAGTCTACAGCAGCATTTATGGCGAAACTACGAGAAGGAACTGGAGGAGCTATGATTATGACCCCCGAGGAAGGAGCTGCTCTACTCCAAAAGTCGCAAACTATGGTATCGCGTGACGATCCTGACCATCTCTACGTACCTGGGGAGGTGGTGCTGCTTTATCAGAAGTGGCAGGACAAGAAGAAAAGAAATGAGGCGAAAGATCCGGAGGAGAAGGGCGAGAAGAAAGTGTCCGAGCCACCCTCGCCAGCTTACAGCGTCATTACCGATGGTTTCACAGCATGTCTCAATATGATTGAGATCAGTAATGATATGGTCGGAGATCATCTGTGCGGTGCGTACCGCCTGAAGATTAATAACCTCTAAATGATTTTTGCGACTTGTTCCTTCCAGTCTCAGTAGGAAGAATAGGAAGCATTTTATTCATGCGCATGAAAGATTGATATAGTCCTATTCAAAATGTTTACTTGCAAAAAGAGTTTAATATTTTTAAAATCTATTTGCAAACAGATCCTTGAAATGAGCTCAAGGGGTTCGCAACAACACCATAAAATGTTTCTCCAAATTTCCATTCGCTCATCTTTCCTTCGTCGGTAGGCCCGTCAATTTTTGTAATGGTACGCGCAGTACCGGTACATACGCGCCGTACCTACCGGTATAACCTTCGCATGGTGACACGCATCGTCACCACATTTCATATTTCACATTGTACATTGTACATTGCACATTGCGCATACCAGTTCCCATGTGCACTATACTGCTGCAGCGCTGTCAATTGCCGCAATCGATGGTGAGATGCAGTCCCTGCAAGCGTGCATCACCTTGTTGTAGATACGCGCGTCCTCATGGCGGACTTCGATCCAGCACTTTTGTCCAGCAGAGTCCTTGGTGGGTTCCACAAACCTGTAATTTTCAGATCGGAGCCAACGTATCATTTCTTCGGAAAAGGGTGACTTGGCTTTGTTTGGGAGTGTCCTGTACCTAAGCGCCCAGACAGGAACAATGACTATCAACCAACGGCGGTTTCCTTCTGATTTTTTTGGGTTCGAACCGCCACCTCGACCAAGAATGATGTCTTGAGGTGTCAGATCGTAGAGGTAAATCACCCGATGAGGTGCCTGGTGGTGGTTTCCTTTGCCTTTGATGTTCGATCGACCAGGATTGGGCGCTTGACGACGGACAACAGCTGCCAGCGCTGTCAATGCTGCAAACGCTGATCTGTTTGCAAGATCCTGGTCCAGTTGGTTGATACTTGAATGGGGATCCACTTCTTCTTGGTCGGAAGGGTTGTTTGGTGGTGGCTTAAGATTCCCGTCCACAGCCTCGGGCTCCTGCTGATTAGGAGGAGGCTCGTGAATTTCGGGACCAAGTGGATGGAGCTGATGGGGATCAACGTGTTGACCAGAGTGGAGGAATTGCTTTGCCTCAATATTCCAGGTTTGACTCTCGGGCATAGCAGGAGGGATAGGCGTCAGTTCATCATCTGTTTTCTCCACGTCCTTCATACAATCGAGGTACACGTCGCTTTGGGTGAAATCTTCCGCTTCCAGGTTGGCGCGACTGCCAAAACCGTTATTCTGCTGCAAGTCCTCATCTAGAGCATTGGAGTTGATGGTGTTGATAGACATCCCTGCCCAGGATTCTTCACCGTCAGACTTCCACCATGGGGATAGACTGCGTACTGCATCTTGGTTGAATAGCATGATGATTGGCAACGAGTTTCTTCGAGCTCAAAACAAAATTATGAGGAAAGATGGGGCGTTCTCTGACATTTTAAGTCTTGCTATGAAAATGAAACAAGGAAATAAATTTTAAAGGAAGGAAATATTTTTCTAGTAGAGCGACTGTGGATGCTACGCTTTCGTCTGCATTGCAATAAAAAGTATTTTCACCATTGCGGATTGCGGGTCTCAAAAAGAAATACCGGTATGTTTGGTTCATGGAAATAATAAATAAACCTTTTTTTTAAAAAATATTTCTAGTACACATGTTCTCCAGTTCTCCATTCAAAATGGACTAAGAAAGCCCATCTGCCTTGTTATTGTATTGGAAAAAGTATGAATCAGGATGCATCTTGGATCAGCATCCGGGAAGCAGGACAGAAACCAATAAAAAATCAAAGCATTTTAATTGCCTGCTAGCTTATTATATGGTTCGGAAAGGGATTATTCTTTCCTTTGCTCTTGATCAAGAGTTGAATCCGTTTCTGATTGTCTGGACTCAAGATTCGCCATTGTTGCAACATGGTCTGAAAACACTGGTACAGTTTGGCCACCAGCTGGGAATGCCCCGCCAAGATCAAGTCCAGTCCAGCATGAAACACTAGCTCTACTGTTTGGGAATTGATATTGAGCAGCAGTGAGGCATTATCGTTTGCATTGTTGGAAGCACCATCACCACGAGATGTAATGGATTCCAAGTACGGTTCGAGGCTTTCTTTGGTCCGCAAGTTGCGTTCTTGTAACGACGACGAGACAGATCCTACGGTTTGGCAAAGTTCTTGTAGCATGGTGGTTTTAGTGGCAGTTGTTGTTTCCGCACTAGTAGTAGTACTGCTACTGTGACAGAAGATACTACTCTTCCTTGCTTTCTCTTTTATTTCTAATTGGGAATAGGCCTAAACAAGTCCAGAGTCGTACTATTGAGTGCATGAGATTTGTCGCTTGTTTCAGCTACTGTCGGTAGAACAGGAGAGGAACCACCAAAGATCAAAACATGCAATTGCCTGCTAATTTATTGTAACCACCATCGGATACATTTCTTTGTCTCGGTTTTGCGAATGAAAACTCAGCATCAAGATGGGAAAGTCATGATACTTCGCTTGAAAGGCAATTATATAGCTACAGACAAGAAGGACGGGTACTTCAGATTACAAACGCAAGAGCCACGCAATAGGGCCCATACCTTTTTGTCCTCAATTCCATTTGAAAACATGCACACGGCTGATCGAAGTTCTTGATTGGACCACTTGTTTCTTCTTAAAATTATCGACAGTCTTCCGGTAAATATTTTCCTGGATTTAAGATCCTATTTGGATCAAATAAACGTTTGATATCATACATTTTTGACAAGGTTTCAGACCCGTGCAATTTTGCCATGTACTTTCGTTTCTGCTGCCCAAGTCCATGTTCAGCAGATATGGAGCCACCCCGCTTCTCTACTCCTTCAAAGACGTAGCGGTCAATTCTTTCCCTGAGGCTTGAGTTCGTCTCAAAGTTACCTCTGCACACAACATTACAATGCAAATTCCCATCTATCACATGCCCCCAGTTGAAATAGTCTAAGGAGCAGAAGGTTCTGTCATTCAGCGCTTCCTTCAACTCCTCTACGAATCGCGGAAATTCTGGAATAGGCAAGGACACGTCATATTTGTAGACATAACCGCTTGATACGCAACTTGGATTGCACGATTCTCTCAAATACCACATCGCGTTCATTTGTTCGAGAGAAGCTGCAACAACCCCGTCAACCACGTAATCTTCTTCATACAAAATATTCAAGAACTTGTCCATCTTGGCCTGATCGTGCTCTGCACAAGAGCCATGTGATTCTACTAAAACATAATAAGGACAATCTTGAGACGCTGGGAGAGGGAGAGGTTTCGATTGGGTTTGACAGACAAGGTTCATGGCGGGGCCATCGATGAACTCAAACGCTGCCAAAATTTCTCCCAGAGATTTCTTTGCTATCTCCAGGACATTTAACACATTGTCAAATGAGTCACACGCTAGCAAAGTAGTACATCTAGATGGTGGAAGGCGAGGGCACAAGAGAGCTGCCCTTGTAACTAACATTTTGAATCATTGTCAAGTCAGTCATTCCTCTAGCCGAAGAACACAAAGCAATTTCAAGAAGCACTTACCAATACCAAGGGTACCTTCCGCACCAATAAACAAATGTTTCATGTCATATCCTGTATTGTCCTTTAAGTTTGCAGTGGTGCAGCCCATATCCAAAATATCGCCGTTTGCCAGCACAACCTCAAGTCCCACTACATTTGCGTGCAACGATCCATAACGAAAGTAGAAGGATCCTCCTGCGTTGGTACTAATGTTTCCACCAATTTGGCAGGTCCCTTTTGCACCAAGGTCAACGGGTACAAGGTGATCTTTTGCCGCTGCGAAGTCAAGGAGATTCTGCAAGATACATCCTGCATCACAAGTGAGGATACCGGTGGTTGGATCAAGGCTGTGAATATCGCTCATCTTCTCCAGTGATAGGACCACTTCGCAGTCCAGAGGCACTGATCCACCAGTTAATGCCGTGTTTCCTCCTTGTGGAACGACACCTATCATTCGGGAATTGCAGTATTTCAGTATTCGAGATACTTCAGCAGTCGATTGCGGACGCACAACAACTCGAGAGTTTCCTTTGTACTGATTCTACAAAATCAGCAAACCAATTCAGCATGATCAGATGTAAGAGAAGACTACTCAGAAAGATCTCTTAACAACCAAATCTCAACGCACCGTCCAATCATGGTTGTAGCGGGTCAGATCCTCGCTGACTCCATCCTCTGCGACGAGCACACCATTTGGTCGATTGTTCAGCAGTTTTAACAGTTCCTGCACGTCGATTTCTGTGGGGCGATTGAGGGATGCCAATGCTGTAGAGCTTCGGCTTATGAAGCGATTTGCATACCTTCGTAACGATGACTGATTACGAAACATTGTCGTCGGAGAAGGAATGAGGAGTATAGGCGCGCAGTATATAGTCGATCCGAAGCAATATAACTGACAGTAATTTTTCGAGGACAATAAGATATTCAGGTCGGCTCTAGACTAGCGAAGGACGGACTGTATAGTGTTCCAGCAAATTGAAAATTATTGTCGGAATAATAAGCAGCAAGACCGCAGCCTTGGAAGACGCAGCACTGTCATCCATGATGCTGCTTGTAGCAAGCGTTGTTGTAGAAGCTCCGGCGCTGACCTAGGCTCATCCACCAGACACCGCAACCGCGATTCCCGTAATTTCCAATCCGGCTGCTCCAATGGGTTGAAGCGTCGCCAAAGTAATGCTGGTTGCACCGGTTCCACCCAAACCAATAGCCTCAGCGTTCATCATACCCGCGGCTGCAGTGCCTGCTCTGATTGGTGTGAAGGGTACCTCCTCGATGGGTGACGTGCTAACTGATTGTTGCACTGCTGCTATGATTCGGAAGTTGGATCGAAGTTTTGATCCCCGAGACGAGTCGCTGAAGGAAATCCGGGCACACGAAGGAATCCTCTACTCCTCTATCGCCTTGGCAGAGGACTTGAAACGAGATTCTACTCTGCGGTCATTCGTTGGGTGCTGGAGCTGCTAGCTTGACATCCGTTACTACCCTCCCTTGAAGAAAAAAAACAGCATCAAGGTTATGGCTTTTGCTAGTCCACCTGTATGGAACCACAAAGCAGCCGAGGCGTGTTCATCGTTCATTACTACGATCGTCAATAACTCTGACTGTATCCCCCGGTCAAGTCTGAATAACGTAGCAATCTTGATGGAACTACTTTCTGGCGTTCAAGAAAAGCTCACCGAGGCAGGAATTGACTGCAAGGACATGAAGTCTACAGCAGTCTTTATGGCGAAACTACGAGAAGGAACTGGAGGAGCCATGATTATGACCCCCGAAGAAGGAGCTGCCCTACTCCAAAAGTCGCAAACTATGGTATCGCGGGACGCTCCTGACCATCTCTACGTACTTGGTGGGGAGGTGGTGCTGCTTTATCAGAAGTGGCAGGACAAGAAGAAAAGAAATGAGGCGAAAGATCGGGAGGAGAAGGGCGAGAAGAAAGTGGCCGAGCCACCCTTGCCAGCTTACAGCGTCATTACCGATGGTTTCACAGCATGTCTCAATATGATTGAGATCAGTAATGATATGGTCGGAGATCATCTGTGCGGTGCGTACCGCCTGAAGATTAAAAACCTCTAAATGATCGTGTCTTCTTGTTCCTTCCTCTCCCGCGTCTAAGTCTCCGCAGAAAGAACAGAAAGCATGCTGTCGATGCACATGAAAGATTGATATAGTCCTATTCAAAATATATACTTGCAAAAGCGTTCAATTTTTAAAAACTATTGCAAACAGATCCCTGGTGTTCAAGTTACACCAGTTTTTATTTAAAAAATGAAAATATGTATTTTAATATGTTCTCCAAATCTCCATCATTCGCTCGCCCGTCCTTCCTCGGTTATACCGGTTCCGGTACCAGTCTGTCATTTATTTGACAACATTGTCACAATCCATTGCATTTCACAATGCACATACCAGTTTCAATCTGCATATTATGCTGCTGCTGCAGCCAGCAGCAGCAGCAGCCCTGTCAGTTTACCTCAATCGAAGATTATTTGTGTGTGCATCGCATTTTGTGCATCACCTTGTTGTAGATACGCGCGTCCTCGTGGCGGACTTCGATCCAGCACTTTTGTCCAGCAGAGTCCTTGGTGGGTTCCACAAACCTGTAATTTTCAGATCGGAGCCAAAAGATCAACGTTTTCGCGAAACGACTCTTGTCGTCCTTTCTTGTGAGTTTCTTGTAATTAAGCTTCCAAGCTGGAGCAATGATGTCAAGCCAACGGCGGTTTCCTTCTGATTTTATGGGGTTCGAACCGCCACCTCGACCAAGAATGATGTCTTGAGGTGTCAGATCGTCATCGTAGAGGTAAATCTCGACAACAGCTGCCAACGCTGCTGATGCTGCCAACGATGACTTCTCTGCAAGATCCTGGTCCAGTTGGTTGATACTCGAAGCAGATCTATTGCGCTGGTGGGGATCCACTTCTTCATGGTCGGAAGGGTTGTATGGTGGTGGCTTAAGATTCCCTTCCACAGCCTCGGGCTTCTGTTGATCAGTAGGAGGCTCGTGACTTTCTGGGAAAAGTTCATCACCTGAAAGAGTCAACCGTGGTCGTTCTGCAGTCGGCTGGTCCTGGTGGCCTCCACCGATTTGACCAATTTCCGAAGCAGCTGCTGGATTGAGCTGACGGGGATCAAAGTGTTGACCAGAGTGGAGGAATTGCTTTGCCTCAATATTCCAGGTTTGAGTCTCGGGCATAGCAGGAGGGATAGGCGTCAGTTCGCGATATGTTTTCTCCACGTCCTTCATAAGATCGAGGTAATCGACGCTTTGGGTGAAATCTTCCGCTTCCAGGTTGGCGCGACTGCCAAAAACGTTATTCTGCTGCAAGTCCTCGTCTCGAGCATTAGAGTTGATGGTGTTGATAGACCTCCCTGCCCAGAATTCTTCACCGTCAGACTTCCAGCATGGGGATAGACTGCGCACTGCATCTTGTTTGAATAGCATGATGATTTGGCAACGAGTTTCTTCGAGCTCAAAACAAAATTGTGAGGAAAGATGGGGCGTTCTCTGACATTTTAAGTCTTGCTATGAAAATGAAACAAGGAAATAAATTTTAAAGGAAGGAAATATTTTTCTAGTAGAGCGACTGTGGATGCTACGCTTTCGTCTGCATTGCAATAAAAAGTATTTTCACCATTGCGGATTGCGGGTCTCAAAAAGAAATACCGGTATGTTTGGTTCATGGAAATAATAAATAAACCTTTTTTTTAAAAAATATTTCTAGTACACATGTTCTCCAGTTCTCCATTCAAAATGGACTAAGAAAGCCCATCTGCCTTGTTATTGTATTGGAAAAAGTATGAATCAGGATGCATCTTGGATCAGCATCCGGGAAGCAGGACAGAAACCAATAAAAAATCAAAGCATTTTAATTGCCTGCTAGCTTATTATATGGTTCGGAAAGGGATTATTCTTTCCTTTGCTCTTGATCAAGAGTTGAATCCGTTTCTGATTGTCTGGACTCAAGATTCGCCATTGTTGCAACATGGTCTGAAAACACTGGTACAGTTTGGCCACCAGCTGGGAATGCCCCGCCAAGATCAAGTCCAGTCCAGCATGAAACACTAGCTCTACTGTTTGGGAATTGATATTGAGCAGCAGTGAGGCATTATAGTCTCCGTTGTTGGAAGCACCATCACCACGAGATATGATGGATTCCAAGTACGGTTCGAGGCTTTCTTTGGTCCGCAAGTTGCGTTCTTGCAACGGCGCGAAAGATCCCACGGTTTGGCAAAGTTCTTGTAGCATGGTGGTTTTAGCGGCAGTTGTTGTTTCCGCACTAGTAGTAGCGGCGCCACTGTGATATTGATAATGATGATGTTCTTGTTGTACCAACGAAATGTTGCGCGAAAGCCACACAAAGTGCTCCAATTGACACTTCCCCGCCATTTGCAGCATGGTTATCACACCTGGATCCCGACTGGTTTTCTTTTGTTGTTTCATCAGCAAGCGTGCTTGTGAGGTGGACACAATCCGTAAGGTATGATACGCCTTGGGGTGCAACCAATGCAATGCCGATAACTTGGTGGCAAAGACATTTTGCAAAATGGAAGATTCCATCACCATGGACGGATGAAAACCTGTCGTTTCCAATCGTTCCATAATGGTATCAATCTTTTGGCTCCAGGAACGATGTTCGTTCAATTGCTTGGCAATGAAATCATCTTCAGTTCTACCCTTATAAGTACAGACTTGGCAGTGCCAAGAGGAATCCTTGCCCCACTGAAAGAGTGTTCCAATCAGAGGCGATTTTTGGGATCGGGTAGTAAGTGTACTACACTGCGGACAATTCAATGGATTGCACTCGTCCCAACCAAGACATCGGGTGCAATTGCACAAAAACCGCTTGAGCTGCAAAATGTTGCCTCGTCGTATCTGTCGTGGTTCTTCGTAGACGTGACCCGTGTAGCTAATGGTCAAACGTTCTCCTTGGGCAATTTTAACTGTTTCCGTAATATATTCGAGTTGGCCTTGGGGCGTCGTATCAAAGGAAATGTTTGGAGCGCAGTGATGTTCCAGTTTGGAACCCAGCGGAAAGAGAGCCGTTTTCGAACCGGCCTGAATGTCTTCGTATTCGGCGTAGTTGCCAGTTCCTTCGGTTCGGACATCATGGGCATTGATCAAGACAATTTCAACCAGCGTTCGAGCCAATTTAAAGTCTAGTTTGGAAGCAGTCGCTGTATCTAGTTTGGTTTCCTTTTGATATCGTTGAAATTCGTCCTGTATGAGCCCCATCCGTTCTGGATCTTGTTCCACGGAGTCCGCTTGCATTTTCATAATCGCAGCTTGTTGTTCAGGAGTTGCCTTCAAGTAGGCCTCCCAAAGACCAACATAACCATCTTGGGTATTGAAACTAACAGCTGGCTCTTCACGCAAGACGACCTCCCCAGTTTGAAAGTCCTTGGTGGCAATGGCAACTCGTCCCAACTCGGAATTGGTATCGACCACTTGCACTCCTTCACCTCCACTGTTATTCTCCTTTGATTCTGCTGCTGCAATATTGCCTCCATTTTGAGTCGGTGCATTGTTGGAAGCTTTTGTTTTATTCTTTGCTTTGGATTTGGCTTTCTTTTTGTTTGGCATCTTAGTGTCTGCGGTCCTTTGTGAAATGATATGAGTAAGATGTATGTTGGAGAATGCGAGATATGCGAGACTTTATTGAATGAGGTTGAAACTAACAAAGTCCTTCCTGACCAATTCACCACTGTTTTAGGTGTTCCCCCTTAGTTTGGTCATCTTGAATCTCCCCAACAAGTGAAAATGCGAATCAAAATCAACACGTCAGTCGTCAGCCTTCGGACCGGATCCTCGGTGATGTTTGCTTCTGACAGCGACACCATACCAAGTCAGGATCAAAACTGCCGTGGTGATTTTATAACGTTCAATCAACAATACTACCTACTGACTGTCCATAATCACAATCTCTCATCCAAGTAGCAACCATGGTCAAGACTCAACTTCTTCTCAGTGCCGCCCTTTTGGCCAGTGTCAATGCCTTTTCGGCACACCAAATGCCAACCAACGTACGTTTTTTCAGGATGCCACACATGACCTCGATCAACTGGATACCTTTGTGACCCAGTGAATCATCATCATCATCGGCATTACCATTATCATTGTCATTATCACGAAACATTATACTTACCACTTTATTCTTCCTCTTCTTCTTCCTCTTCTTCTTCTTCTACTACTAATACTACTATTCCTATCACCACCAATACAGGATGTTGTTGCCGCTACTAGTACTAGTACTACTGCTACTACTACTACCGCTGGACGTCGTGACTTTCTAAAGTCCGCCTCTGTCGCTGCTGCTGTCGTCTTGGCAACTCCCACCATGGCATCTGCCGTCGTGGAGGTTCCCGAACAAGTCACCTCTTTTGAGTATCCTAAGAACTGGGGATTGACGTACAAGTACGACGAAGATGCCGAAAAGGTCCGCGCCCACATGTACACTGCCACCACTTTGGCCAAGGGAGCGGAAAACATGGAGGATTTCGGAAAGAACATGAAGAAGGAAATGGTTGACTTTGTTTCCTACTACCGTCGTTTCCCACAAATTGCAGGAAAGCCCTCTTTCTCTACATTGTACACATCCATCAACGTTTTGGCTGGACACTACACTTCGTATGGTTACAAGTACCCTCTTCCCGAGAAGCGCCGAAAGCGTTTGTACCAAGAGTACGCCGAAATCTCCAAGTCGCTCAAGCGTGGACGTTAAGCTACTATGAAATACTACTACTAGCTGGTCATATATATAGCCTATCTAAACAATCGCAAAAAGCAACTGTGCAAAAGTTGATGATGAAGTTGGCAAACTTGCAACAACAACAACATCATTATCAACTTGCAACATATAGATCTGGAAAGTACAACACCAACAAAAAATAAATACCATAAAATAGCAACTTTCAATCGATATGCCAATGCATGATGATGTTGATTTTAATAAGTTTAGCCAGGAATAGTAGCAATCGATAATGTTGGACGACCAGTTTTGGAACATATTTGGAAAGTGTAATCACCACCGCGGCTTGTCATACTCCTCAAATTTCGATCCAGTCAGTTGTTTCATCTCATCTTGAAGTCAGCAAGATTGGTCGTGTGATGCTGTTGTTCTCTTGTCATTATACTCGATTGTATCTCTCTCAGTTTTCTTATCATTGACCTGTAGAAATGATCCATTCCAATGCAGCCAAATGGAAATCGAATAGACAGCCAGTAGGGTTTCAGCTACTAGCAGGCGTGTAGAATGAATGAACAAATCCACCAATGAATAAATGAATCCTCAATCAATCAATGAATCCAAGAAGTGAAAGTAAACAATGATCATTGCAGCAATGGTATTATTTTATTTCTTAAGAATCATACAGTACACGTACAGTACGAATCAATCACAGACTCAGACCGATATTCATATTCATATTCATACTCATTTGCACATCGCTGTCATTGTCATGATAGTGGTTATCATTGTAGTTGCCATCAACAATAGTATTTGTCCGTTGGGCTTCCAATACCCTTCGCTGTTCGATCCATTCCCAATGATTGTCAAGGTTGACCGACCCATCCGGTTCCACGGGAATCAAATCGGCCGGAATCCCATGCGTCATGAGCTGATATTTGCATTCTTGATCGCTCCCATGATGGAGTCGCATCCGCAAGCGCATGAATTTGCAAATGGTGGCCACCACCATGTTCAATGTGGCAACCCATTGATCGGAATCGGCACATAAATGATACCCCACGGGTCGGACGGGGACGCTCAAGGGAATGGTGGTAATTTGCTTGGCCAAGTCGCGGTCGAATCCTCCGTGTCCGTGGGAGGACATTTCAAAGGTAAAGTCGCCACCACTCTGCATGTCGTGATCGTAACGTTCCAGAGGCGACCGCCCAATTTCGTATCCCACGGCCGTGACGCCCTTGATTTGATTGGTTTCATCTTCCAGTAGGGTCATCCAGAGGTACCACAAACTGCGAATCATATTGGCAGGTTCCTTGTATTTGAAACAAGTATATCTTCCAAACAAGATGGATCGTCCCGCTCGATCGGGTTTGGGGAGGACTTGGAAACCACCCGAACGCAAAGCTTCCAAATCATCCTCGCTTAGATCATTGAGCGTAATTTCCTGAACGAGTTTGTCTCGACCGAACAAGTTGAGTTTGGTCTTGAAATGGCGGACCAATCGTTTGGCCGCCTTTTTGAAATTTCCCAATCCGGCTCTCAGAAAGAGTATTCGAAACTTTGGGTTGTGGACAAAGTCAAAGGACATTTCTTCCGCTAGCAGATAAGCCTCCTTGTTTTCGTGAATGTTGTTGATTTCTTGTTGCAAAGCATCAAAGTCTTGTTGATTGAAATAAGCCTTGGCATTGGGAACATCAATGCCGTAAATATCTTGAGTGACTTCTTGTTGTCCAATGGGTTCCAAATTTTGCAATTCTCTGGTCAAACATTTGGCCGGATGATGGCTTCCAAAGGAAAAGCCATTGTTGTTGTCATTGTTGTTGTTGCTGTTGTTGGACGTGTTCTTACTACTACCACTGATACTGCTACTGCTACTGGTAGTAGTAGTAGTAGTATGATCTTGTCTCATTTCCGCATGACCATCATCAGCATAACCATTCCGTCTCCGTCGATTGGGTTCTTGAGAGGAGGAACGGAGTGGAGCTCCGAGAGTAATTTCCTCTCCTCCTCCGCCCAACCGTTTGAAGTCTTCCACACTTCGTTTGCGAGCCCCACTTCTCATCTTTTATATTATGTATTATATATTATATAGTATATATTATTGAGTAGTATTGTCGTTGTTGTTGTGGTTGTTGTATTCTACTGGAGAGTACTTGTGCAGTATCTCTCAAGGAGGGTGGTGTTGCAGAAAGTGCAATCGATGGTCTACCGGTAGTCAGCTGCTTGGAAATGAATTTAGTTGAGAATGAGCTGTCCTCGGAGAAAACGGGAAAAAAGCACCAAGCAATATAATAAGACTTGATCCGAAGTTTCGTTCACTGTTACTGGAACTGAGTGAGTCGAATAGATCGATCAAATGGGCCGGCTGGGTGCACAGCAGTGCGTCATTTTGCCACCTGCTGCTTTGGACACACAAAATAAAATTGGGGACGTCGACAAGCAAGCAAGCAGTACCAGGTACTGGTACCTGGTACGGTATACCGGTATGACAACCAAAAATGCTGCGGTGTTTGTTACGCGCGCCCGTCCGTCATGCGACATTCAATGGGTCGGCCGACGAATTTCAAAATACTGCGAGCTCCTGCGGTGGACGAAAACAGTCCAAATTTTGGCAACCAGCCCCATCTTTTTTTGGTTTCTGGGATAGAAATAATAAACGGAGAGTATCATTGGTTTTCACTTTTTACTTCTTATCACTGAGCGAAACGGAGATTATTGACTCTTTGACTTGATTGCCATACAGCAATATTATACAAAACCATCAACATCAGCATCAGCATCCGAATCAGTCATTTCAATCTGATACCACATATATACTTTGAACTTGGCCTGTCATCTATTTGTTTCCTTTCTTGTTTCCTTTCCATTTCCATTCCTTTCTTCTCCAAACACTATAAACGCAATACAAAATGATGTCAGCCACCAACAAAAAGAGCGAAACGCCCTCGTCTGATGCCGAGAAACGAAGAATCAATGCCAAGAGCAATATCGAACGCCTCGATTCTACGGAAAGCAATGATTTGGAACAACCTCTGTTGGAAGCATCCTCCTCTTCGAATTCTCCTACCAGTGATTCCTCTTCCAATGGCAGCGGAAGTACGACCAGCAGCAACATCAGCAAGGGTGCCATTCAAAATGTCAAGGAAGAAGTGGTCAAGAATGGATTGGTCATTGGAGCCTGTGTCTTTTACAGTTTCTGTAGTGTCTCCATGGTCCTCGCCAACAAGAGTTTGGCCTCTAGGTAAGATTGGTCACTACGGTTTTTGGATATGATATAATATGATGACATTGGTGGAATTTATCATACATTGGATCCATCTTGTACTCACCTCATTCTTCCATTCTTACCTTCTTTCTTATACTTCATGAAGTTACAATCACTTGATTGAAGGAGATTTGAATATTTTGCTAGTCGTCATTCAAGCCATTGTCGCGGTTCTTGCCGTCGAACTCTGCAAGGCCTTGAAGTGGGTCGAATATCCTTCCTTCTCCATGGCAACGGCCAAGGAATGGGCACCCGTCAACATTTGCTTTTGTCTCATGTTGTTTACCGGCATGGCATCCCTCCAATACAATTCGGTTCCCATGGTCACGGTCTTTAAAAATTTGACCAACATTTGCACGTGTGCGGGAGATTGGTGGTTTTTTGGAAATGTTCCCGAACGATTGGTCATTTTGGCCTTTGGAATCATGCTGGCGGGGGCCATGGCGGCAGCCTGGAAGGATATTACCATTAGCGTGACGGGATTCTTTTGGATGATGCTCAATTGCTTGACCAGTGCGGGCTACGTCCTCTACATGAAGTTTGCCACCAAATCGGTCAAATTGTCCAAATTTGGCATGGTCTTTTACAATAATCTATTGTGCATGGTTTTTTTGTTGCCCGTAGCAGCGTATATGGGACAAGTCAAGGTATTCTTTTCGACCGAGGCCATTCATACTACAGACTATTTTGGAAAGAATTTCTTTGCCGGATTGGTGGGATTCTTGCTGAATTTTGCATCCTTGAATTGTGTGTCATTGGCAGGAGCAACAACCTATGCCATTATTGGATCTCTCAACAAGATTCCTCTGGCCGTCTTTGGCTATTTCATCTTTGACAGTATCATTACCAACGATACTTGGTTTTTCATTGCCGTTAGCATGTGCGGGGGATTCTTGTATTCCTATGCCAAACTCAAGACGGCCACGTCGCGCAAGGACGTGTCTGGCAAAAAATAATCGAATGGCCGCTGTTGTCTTGTTGTCTTGTGGTCTTTGTGCGCCAAAAAGATGACTCTTGACATTCATGAAACGCACAATGAGAATGCATCAAAATACACATAAGCGCACACAACAACACAATATCATCATCATCATCATCATCAAGCAAAGCCAAGATTAAAATGTTGTACCGCCGTTGTCAAACAGGGAGAGACTGTTGGTAAGATTTTAAATTGTCCTTGCCGTCTCCTCTTGAGCATTTTATTTTTGAATGAGCCGCTACTACCTACTTGCCATGATGACAGCCATAATCCATTTTCCATTCTTACATATTTTAAAAAATGGCGAATGGTGTAAATGTATAATATATCTATCTATATAAACACTCCTAACAATGCACAAACCAAAATTTTATTTTCATTATTGTAGTCGTCGTACTGCTACTTCAATTCTACTCCTTCTTTTGCTGCTGCTGCTGCTGCTGATGATGATGATCGGAAATGTGACGCTTGTGCAATTCGGGATGGACTCGTCCAAGCAAGGTCAAAAAGCGATCACTCATGACGGGCATGTCATGAGCACTCACCACTTCGTTGTAAACTTGCTCAATGAGTTCTTGGCGTTGTTGCTGTTGTTGTTGCTGTTGTTGGGTCGTCGAGGCTGTAGTTGGGTTGACCAAACAATCCAACAAGGCTTCCAAGAGCAAGGGTTCCATACTAGCAGAACCACTGCTGCTGCTGCGATTACCACTGCCACTACCGCTACTATTGTTGGTCTGACGGGCCTTGGTAAAGACATCTTGGGCAAATTCCAGTCGCTCTTGGTCATTGGTACTCAGTGAAAGACACTGCAGAAACATGCGATGGGACTTGGGACGCAATTCCGTTCTAGGTTCCTTCTGCTCGGCCAAGCGGTACATGGCCGTGGCAATTTCCACAGCGCGTTTCTTGGTGGCAGCCGAAGCATTCTGGGCCACAGAATAGCAAGTCTGCCAGACCAATCCATACGACAGGGAGGTGGGTACATCGTTGACATTGTAGACGTGAGAAATTTTTTGAGGAGCATTCTGGTAGAGCAATGGGCTCGAGTACATTTGAAGTTGCTGGAAGATTTGAAAGGCACGCTCCATGGCGACCGCCGCTGTTTCGTCGTCGACGCCAAAGGTGTCATTGGTGGGACTTTTATCCTCCGACACCAAATGCCGTTTCTCGGCTGTATCGCTCCAAGCTCTCAAGGCATGTTTGGAGGCAAGGTATGGAGAGAGTGGGTATTCCTGAAGGATTGCTCGACAAAGTTCCAATCGGATCGAGACTTCATCGGCTTGTGGTCCATATTCGGCCAGACGATAGAGGTGATGAAAGGTTTCTTCATTGGGGTACCAGACTTCATGGGTAACCATCTTGTCAAACAAGGTCAAGGCATAGTCAAAATCCTCATGATTGTCAAAAACAGTCTCTCCAGTTTTGGTGCGGACAAATGGTGTCACGTCCTGGGCCTTCTTTTTTCGCTTCCGTCGCTTATTCAAAGCATCCAACAAAGAGTGAAAGGTGGATCGTTCAATCGAATCTTGCAATTCCGAAATCGAATAGCATTTCCACATGTTATCCAACAAATCCTTGGCCTTCTCCATGCGCACATCTTCCGCATCCATCATGGCCCCATCGCTCTTGGCAAAGATTTGAATCAAGAGCTGAATGGAAACCGAATCCTTGGGACGCAATTGTTGTTGAAGAGTTTCAATATTTGGTTTGGAGGACAACAAGGCTTCCCAGGTTTTGGCTCCAAATTTCAGCGTGGCCAAGGCATGGACGCGATCATAGTACCGATCCAACGAGGGCACGGCAATGTTGGCCAAACATTGGAATCCAATAGTGGCACAACTGTGCAGCTCATTCGGATTCATATTGGACTGCTGGACTTGTTTGGAAAGAAGTTCGCAAACTCTCTTGGTGGCCAGGGAAGCCGACTTGGGAGAAAACTTCTTGGGCGATTTGCGCAACTGTTGGGCAAAGCCCATGGCATCGGGATTCTCCCCACCAGACGACGAAGAGCGAGGCGGTGGATCCTTTTCCGTCACTTGCAAATAACTCATGAGAACATACCACAGCAATCCTCTTCGGTGGGAAGGATACCTGTAGTAGACTTGTTCTGTCTGATAGGCTGCATCGAGTGTGGCGGTATCTTGATAGGCTCGAATCAACAATCGCACCATCTTGTCGGTCAAGACTGGCGATCGGACCGTAGATCCACCCATGCCCGCTGGCACTGTATTGGGAACTTGATCAAAGATGCGTTGGATTTGGCTGGCTCGTTGCTCTAGAATGGCGACCAGTTTGGCATCTTCATCCGGTAGTGACTGCGGTTTGGATATTTTGCGAGTTTGTCGTCGATCCATGTCTAGATCATCGTCATCATCATTTTCATCTTCTTCGTCCACCACATCCATCAGGTCCTGTCCCAAATCATCGTCCTCGTCTTGAAATGCTTGGAATGCCACCAATGGTGGATATGAAAAGTACAATCGACCCACCAATTTGTTGTAGTGGTAATGGTTTGGGGCGAATTGGACATCATCATGAGCCGACAAGGAAGAAACTTCCAATTTCTTTGCCATTGGAGTAGAAGGAGAGGGGACGGGGACCATGGAAGGATCGTTGGAACCACCATCTCCCACGACCATGGACTTGATCCAAGCCACCCAATTCTTCCCTCCTCCTTCTTCTTGCTTTTCTGGAGGAGGCGGCACCGACTTTTTATCATCATCTCTATCCTTCATCCCAGTACCCTTTGGATTATCATTCAATAATAGCTCTTTATTCGTTTCCGTCAATGCTGGTGCTGGCTCTTGTTTCAAGACTTGTTGAACCAAAATGGCGCGATCCTTTCTCATGGTTTCCCAAAAGGGCAAGACAGTAGTCAGTATATCAATGGCATCCTGTTGTTGTTGCAATTGACGCTGCAATTGTGTTTTTTGCTTTGTGTCCAGATCATTTGTGGAACTTAAAGTCAATTCCGATTCGGCCAATAGTGCCGTCGTGACAAAGAAATCATGACAGAGGGTACAAATCTGACCAAATAATTCTTCGGTTTCCAACAACTTTTGCTTTGTGACTGGTCCTGCAGCTCCAGTGGGATGTTGAAATTGAACGGCATGTTTCCATTCGGTAGCAATATTGGAATCGTCTGGTTCGAACCATTGATTGCGATATTGGACAATGGCCTGACACAAGGCTACCTGTCGTTCTTCGAATCGTTTGCGTTGGACATTGGCATTGTAGCTTGATGATTGGTGGCCAGACGAAGAAGAAGAAGAAGTTTCCCATTGGTCCATTAATAGTGTGGCAGGAGAAGGTTTGCTGTCTCGTCGGTTATGATTCTGAAAACGATCAGCGGCACGAGAAGATGATGGTTCTTGTCTATGATTGTTTCGTCGATTGTTGCCTCGTCTGTTGCGATGATTGGAGGAATGCCATCGGGTTCCAGTAGAAAACGTTTGCCGAGGTCCCAAGGAGCCATTTGTATTATCTTGGCTTGAATGAAAATAGCGCAAGGATTCCAACCGTCTAGAGGTAACTGATTCCTCTTGGATCTTGTTGTTTCCCGACTGAAAAAACCTGAAATATGGTTGTTGTGTTGGTCGTATTCTTTTGTAGGTTAGCGATGATTTGGACGCCATTTTCAGTGACCTATCTACCTTCTTGAATGAATGTATTAAGGATGTATGCGTGGTGGGAAGAGTATTGTTTAATATAGTCAATATCGGTTCCGATACGATAAGCCTCCAATTTTCAATTGTTGAGTTTTTCTCACGCTCGTTTTTGTTTTTGATGGCAACCAAAGCCATGCGCGATTGCCAACGCGCGAAATATGTCACAACAATGGCCACGTGGAAGTTCGTCGAAAGATATTTTTCGAAAAACACATCAACAGAATTAAAAATTGCCATTCCTTTTGCTTGGCTACATACTCGTATATACAATCAGTGGAAATGGATTCTCGTCAAAGAAGTTTCCATAATGCGAAAAGTCTCCTACCACTGATTCTTTGTCTCGCGGGCATAACACTCCAGCCAACACAAGCTTGGACGGCGGCGACGACGACGACCACTTCCTCAATAATACGTTCATCGTCGTTGCCATCAACAATAGTATCACAATCTCAATTATTTGCTGCGAGGAGGAAGAATGATAACAGCAATGATAACCAAAATGTTGATAATGCCATACAAGAAACCGACATGAATGAAATTCACAAGCGAGTTCGAGAAATGGATCCCGAATGGTACGAACAGAACGTGTTGCAACGTCTGGGTCAGAAATTGTCACGGATCACGAGACGAAAGAAACGACAACAATCGCCACCACAAAAGCAACGACCACAAAGGACGCTTCGAATCGACCAAAAAGAGGATCAAGATGTAATTGATTTGTTGGACAACGACGTCGACTTTGCAACACCATCTCCACGACGGAATAAGATTTCAGACATGCCAATACAAACAAATTCCAAACCACCGCCACCACCAGGAATTGTCAAAGAAGCGACCAAACCTACAACCAGAACCCAATCCTCGCCACCATTGCAATCAAAAGAGAAAAAAGCACCAAGAAGGGAACCTCTAGAGCCAGAACCAACAATGAGGACGTCAGGAACACGAAAAAAGAAATTGTCAACACTATTCAATCGAGAAACGAGAAGCGACGATCGTGCCGCTCAAGAAAACGCCCAACTAGCAGCTCAAAAAGTAGCCGTAGAAAACAAAATACAACACGAGATTGACTTGATGGAAGCTGAGACAAAGGAAGAAGAGGTGGTCGAGGCTGCTGCTCGAGCTGAGCGATTGAAAGCAGAAAAGAAGAAAGCTGAAGAAGAGGCTGCAATAGCTCGCGTTGCAGCCGAAAAGGAGGCACACGAGATGACAGAGACCGCTAGAGTTGAAGCTGAGCAGAAGGTCGCCGCAGAGAAGAAGGCTCGAGAGGAAGCTGAAACCGCTCGAATTGCAGCCGAAAAGAAGGCACAAGAGGTAGCAGAGGCTGCTAGAGCTGAAGCTGAGAGATTGGCAACCGAGAAGAAAGCGCACGAAGAAGCCGAAGAAGTCAGAGCTGAGGCCGAGAAGAAGGCACAAGACGAATCAGAGGTTGCTAGAGCTGAAGCTAAGAGATTGGTAGCCGAAAAGGAGTCACAGGGAGAAGCAGAAGCAGCCAAGATTGAAATCCAGAAGAAGGCACAAGAGGTGGCCGAAGCTGCTAGGGCCGAAGCTGAGAGATTGGCAGCCGATAAGAAGAAAGCTCGAGAAGAAGCCAAAGCCGTCAGAATTGAAGCTGAGATTCATGCACAAGAGGTGACCAAGGCTGCTAGAGCCGAAGCTGAGAACAAGGCAGCCGCACAGAAGAAGGCGCAAGAGGAGGCTGAAGGCGCTCGCATTGAAGCCGAGAGGAATGGACAAGAGCTGGCAGAAGCTGCTAGAGCTGTAGCTGAGAAATTGGAAATCGAGAAGAAGGCACAGGAAGAGGCCGAAGCTGTTAGAGCTGAAGCTGAAAAGAAGATAGCCGAAGAGAAGAAGGCTCGAGAGGAGGCTGAAGCCGCTCGTATTGCAGCCAAAACGAAGGCACAAGAGGTAGCAGAGGCTGCTAGAGCTGAAGCTGAGAAGAAGGTAGCCGCAGAGAAGAAGGCTCGAGAGGAGGCTGAAGCCGCTCGTATTGCAGCCGAAAGGAAGGCAGAAGAGATAGCAGAAGTTGCTAGAGCTGAAGCTGAGAAGAAGATAACCGCAGAGAAGAAGGCTCGAGAGGAGGCTGAAGCCGCTCGTATTGCAGCCGAAAGGAAGGCAGAAGAGATAGCAGAAGTTGCTAGAGCTGAAGCTGAGAAAAAGATAGCTGCAGAGAAGAAGGCTCGGGAGGAAGCTGAAGCCGCTCGTATTGCAGCCGAAAGGAAGGCACAAGAGGTGGCTGAAGCTGCTAGAGCTGAAGCTGAAAAGAAGGTCTCCAAAGAGAAGAAGGCTCGGGAGGAAGCTGAAGCCGCTCGTATTGCAGCCGAAAGGAAGGCACAAGAGGTGGCTGAAGCTGCTAGAGCTGAAGCTGAAAAGAAGGTCGCCAAAGAGAAGAAAGCTCGGGAGGAAGCTGAAGCCGCTCGTATTGCAGCCGAAAGGAAGGCACAAGAGGTGGCTGAAGCTGCTAGAGCTGAAGCTGAAAAGAAGGTCGCCAAAGAGAAGAAGGCTCGGGAGGAAGCTGAAGCCGCTCGTATTGCAGCCGAAAGGAAGGCACAAGAGGTGGCCGAAGCTGCTAGAGCTGGAGCTGAAGCTGAAGCTGAAAAGAAGGTCGCCGAAGAGAAGAAGGCTCGAGAGGAGGCTGAATTCGCTCGTATTGCAGCTGAAAAGAAGGCACAGGAGGTAGCAGAGGCTGCCAGAGCCGAAGCGGAAAAGAAGATAGCCGAAGAGAAGAAGGCAGCCGCCGCAAAGAAAGCAGAGGAAGAAGCTGAGACTAGTAGACTAGCTGAAGAAAGGCAGGCACAGGAAAAGGCCAAAGAGGATGCCGACAAAATTGCAGCTCAGGAAGCAGCCGCAGAAAAGAGAGCAAAGGACGAGGCCGAAACAACCAGAGCTCGAGTGGAGAAGATTGCAGCCGAAACAAGAGCAAAGGAAGAAGCTGATGCTGCCGCCGTAGAGAAGAAGGCACAGGAAGACGCTGAGGCAGAAAGGATGGTAGCTGATACGAAAGCACGAGAGGAGGCGGAAGAAGCCAGAATTTCAGCTGAAAAGAGGGCAAGCGAGAAGAGACTCAGAGAGGAAGCAGAGGCCGCTAGAATTGTAGCTGAGAAGAAAGCTCGAGTGGAAGCCGAGGCCACAAGGTTGGCTAAAGAGAAGCGTGCACAAGAAGAAGTCGAAGCTGCCAGAATTGCCGCGGAAAAGGCTGACAATGAGAAGAAGGCTCAAGTAGCTGCTCAAATTGCCCGAAAGGAGGCCGAAGGTGCACGAGTTGCAGCTGACAAAAAGAGGCAGGCAGAAATGGAGACTGCTAGACTAGCCGAAGAGAACCGAGCAAAAGAAGAGGCTGAAGCCGCCAGAGTTGCTGCTGAAAAGGCTACCGCTGATGTAAAAGCAAAAGAAGTCGAGGCGGTCAGAATTGCCATGGAAAGGGCTGAAGCTGTTCGAGTAGCATCCGAAAGGAAGGCCAAAGAAGATTCTGAAGTAAAAGAACCAAAGAAGGAAGTAGGGGAAGCAGAGATCGCTCTATACAGGGATGGAAGGAGTCTACAAATGGTACCGATGAGAAAGTTGACAGGCTTGGGATATACTCTTTCCGATGTCTCAAAGCTGGAGAGCGCCGCTTTGGCTATCATTGTGGAGGATAGCATTCCTCGCCCTAAATCTGGAGTTCCATCTCAGTGGAAGGTTAGGAATCCCGAATCGAGGAGTGACATTGTGTTTGCAGCTACAATTGAAGAAGCAAAAAAGATAATGCAATCTGACCTTGAAACGCAGAGTAAACGAAGGACCAATGGTCGACAAAGAGTGCAGGGGCAAGGGACTGACAATTCGGAAGAGAAATCATCCGAACCAAACTTATCCAGAGAGCCATCTTCGGGTTCTCGTCAGAGAAGAACCTTTGAAAAAAGGGAATTGTCTGAAAATGAAACTGAAAGTATTGACTCTGAGAGCCCGGTAACCGCCCGTGCATCCGGTCAGGCCCCGGTAGAGAATCAGGATTTCACACCTGATGGAAGGAGGATGAGAAGCCCACAAAAACCGAGCATTTCAGAAAGCGATACCCTGAACGAAAAGCGAAGTCGCCCTCGACCCCCAGGCTTTGCAACGAATGGTGCTACCAGCAATCGTCCAAGACCACGTACAAAACGAGGGGATGAGGCGTCCAGACGGATCTATGACGTGCGCAGACCCTTGAACCCGAAGGCTTCGTCTCCATCCAGACCAGACCCCCCTTCTCCTTCAATGTTTTGGCCTGATATCGATACCTTCCGCGGTCTTCTTCGTAGTGAAGCACAACTTCGATTGCGCCTTCTTGGGTCCGACTGGGAGAAGACCGTCAGACAAGAGAGTGAATGGAGATTGGATTTGTACAAAGAATGGCTTTGGACATTGCACAACGGAGTTGGGGAGTCCATGGTTCCACCAAGCAGATACGAACGTGCCAGACGAACACAAGTAAGTGGGGAAGGAAGAAAGCCCAGAAGAGATAAAGTGAAGACAGACAGCGCACCAAATGATGGAAACAAAAGGAGTCGTGACCGACGCTCTAGATAGCTATGACAAACCGATAGAAGAATAAATCAATTCAAAAGACTATTTGGTAATTTTTCCCAATTCTATGGTGTTATATACAGCCAGCAGGTATTTCATCAAACGGACACGACTTGTACTTGCTTCCATCTCTTTTGACAACACTTCTGATCTCGTGCTCGAGTTTAATGATAGGCCCATGTTCAACATGATCAGGGTCGACAATATCTATGCATCGAAACATGCAATCATCAACGGCTTCCTCCAAGGTGTATGCCCGGCGCTTGAACCTGGGGTTGACATATGCCAAATTCAAGGCATCGGCCCGTTTGTATGACGACGGGAGGTCCTTGACGTACATGGAGATATGAGGCCCATAATTGCTCAGGTATATTGGATGCCCTTCTGAGTCATCGGCTGCCTCATTTCGAAGATCGACATGGCTATCAATTGTGGTTTGACTGTTCTCTTGAAACGTCAGGGTTTGGGAAGGACCGACCTGAATCGTGACAGAGTGTTCGCTTGCATCCTTGACAGTAGCTCCAAGAACTCGTTCGTAAAATCTTCCGATTCCTCCTAAATTTGAATTTTCTGGTACATGAATCTTCAGATCTCTCATGGCCAAACCTTCTGATCTTTCTCCTGGTTGTTTTCCACGGGAATCCTGATCTACGGATGCGTCACCACGCAGCAGATTGAAGACACTGCCCCATGGATCCATGACAAGAACACCACCGTCACTTGCACTCTTCACTCCGAATTTACTTCCGTCAAGACTTGATTTTGCAGCTTGTAGTCGCTCCCTGAGCTTTGACAAGTCCGGATATGCCAACGTGATGACACCGTCAAGCACCTGGGCTTCAGGCTTGCCTTCAGGCAAATGAAACTGGTTGGCACCAATGTTACACCATATAGTTTTCTTCCCGCTAACAACATTTTCCATTTTGCGAGGATCAAGAGCACATTGCAAGAAATCAACGTAAAAAGCTTTCAGCCAGTCATGTCGTCCTTTTTCGTGATTGATATTAAGGTGATCCAAAATCAATACGTTGTTGTTACTCAGTTCTCCACTTTCCGCTCTATACAAAGACGATTCTGTATTCCTCGTGGAGAAGCCTTCGCCTTCATTTCCAAGCAAAATTATCAGCAATGAGAGAAAAATAAAGCTTGCAGAACCTACGAAACACTTCATCCTCTTTCCTCTGCTGCGGCCACATTTTGATGCGTCGACGCTGACAAAATAGATGTGTCGTCCAAGAGTTGACGTATGCTGACGTCATGCCCAAAAATCATGACTCAGGCACATCAAATTCCGCCACGATTGAGTAATTCGAAATTCTGAGCGTAAACCACCTATCATCCATCATCATCAAATCCAGTATATACTGTAGCATACGAATTGCATACTGTACTCTCACTTTTCAGCATCTCGGATCTAAATCATCATGCAGTTCTCAATATTATCATTTCTGCTGTTATCAAGTCTCCTAATCTTGGAGCAATCCACGGCCTATGTTCTTTCCAACAAAGCTGCATCCACCAGCAGTGTATCACCCACCATCACCAAGAAGTCAGCCTACGCTCCTAGAAGAACGACGGACACGACAAAGATCGGAACATTGGAAGTGCCAAACGTTGGAATTGGAACTATTTCCTGGTCCAGCGATGACTGTAAGTTTGCCCTTGGTCCTTCATTCGCAACCGAAGAATTCAAAATTTCACCCTTCCGATACTGACTGAATGATTCTCCTATATATATATTCATTCGTACTACAGTTTTCAACCTTGAAAACAAAGAGTTGGAGCGAGTCGTTTCAAAAGCGTATGCATCAAATTGCGCCTTTGCTGATACTGCAGAACGCTATGGCAGTCACATGAAGACGGCTCTTGGCATGGGATATGGGGACACCGAAAAGATGACTAGCAAATTTTTAAATCGAGCAGAGGAAGCGCAGGGCCCAAGCAGAGTAAAACCTGTCATTGCCACTAAGTTTACACCTATTCCATGGCGAACGACAGCACAGAGTGTGGTTGATGCTTGTGAGCAATCACGAAAAAACCTTGGCGTTGAACAAATTGACCTGTACCAAATCCACATGCCGGACATTGTGCAACCTCTCCGATTCCTTGGAAAAGATTTCGCAAAAGACGAGATCTATTGGGATGGCTTGGCTGAATGTTATCACAGGGGTCTAGTCAAGAACGTGGGAGTATGTAACTATGGTCCAACACTCGTGGAAAAGTGTCAACAACACTTGGCCAAACGAGGCGTACCCCTGGCATCGAACCAAATCGCCTACTCTTTGTTGGGTCGTCATGATGGCGCTCAAGAGACCCTCGACAAATGTAAGCAGCTTGGCATCAAGACCCTTGCATACTATCCATTTGCCATGGGATTGTTGACCGGAAAATACTCCAAGGAACTTCTAGCTTCTGAAGGCTGTGATGACAAGGAGATGTCGTTGATGAATGCTCAAAAGACCAGCTTGGAACTCAAGGATCTAAACAAGTACGCCAATGGGGACGGACTCGACATTCCGGACGGTGGTATCAACCCCTTGATCACCACCATGCTAACCATTGCAAAGAGAAGAGGAAAGACTTTGTCTCAAGTCGCCTTGAACTATATCATATCCAAAGGAGCCATCCCTATTCCTGGATGCCGAACGGTTGCTCAGCTCGAAGAGAACATCGGAGCACTTGGGTGGAGATTGAGCGCTACAGAAGTTAAAATGCTTGAACTTGAGGCAGACAAGCTAGGCTTCGGCTTTGACGGTGCTGGCTTCAAGCGTACGAGTGAGAAGTTTGTAGGATATGGAGTGGAAAAGTTCCGATTGGAGTGAGCTGTGCTTGCTGTGGGAACAGGCACTTGTGTCATTAGATATCAGCGCCTGTATAATTTCTAATTGTTTGATAGCTCCATTATTCGACGTACAGACAGGTAGATGCACCACCCGCTTTCGGTTTCACCTCCAGGGACGGCCGGGAAAATCAACATTTACTCCCAAGAATTGTATGCTAAATTTCTATTTCCCGGCCGTTCCAGTTTTTGTGCCGTAGGACCACTTTTTGCCGCGACTTCCACAGCAGTACAAGTACACGTAAAGTACAGTGCCGTATTCCACCTATTCTCTTGATTCCACGGTACATTTTGTACTGGTATGCATTTTTTCCATCATAGCGGCACAGTGTCCTGAAATACCTTCCTTCGCTCCTCCGCCGTTCCTGCGTGGGCTTTTTTCTCAAATAATAACGTCGAACACGCACAACCAAAGGTTTTTCAGGCAACTTGAAACTGGCTCACAGCTCACAGCTGCAAAAACGCTCCTCAGCAGAGCAAAAATCAATAAAAAAGACGCGATCACGCAAAAGCACAAAAAAAGGACATCGTTGCAAAAATAAAAATCAAGCTCAAACCTTTTCGTCAAACAAAAGACGCACACTACAAAGATGGTTGCGCAGCAGATAACTATCCCTGATGTTAGAGAAAGGACATTCGAAGAGAATGCAGTAATGGAGATTAAAGCACAGGAAGAAACAGGACTCCACCCTGCTTGGCTTGCAAGTCTTAATGGTCCAAACAACGTTCGCGGTCTGTCTCTTGGTCAATTGAACAACATTCCATTTGCCAACCTTCCTTTCGGCTATCCGTTCGGACTAAATGCTGGTATTCCTCCCGCCCTGCAAGCCCATCTCTTGATGGGAAGACCTCTTCTAAACGCGTTTTCTGGCCTTCCTAACACCACTCGCCTTTCACAAAACACGCCCGCTTTGGCTCAGTTTGCGCCTGGAATCCAAGCTCTACAAGGCAATCCTTCACAACAGCACTACATGTCAAGCAAAGAAAGTGGAATGCCTAGTGCTACCGAGATCAAGGAAGCAATTGCTACTCTAGCAGCAGCTGCTGCTGCGCCGACAGGTCCAATTACATCCGCTCCAATACAGTCTACTACTACTGGCACATCGCAGACTTCTCTACCAACCGTTGTCTTCATGGAATGTGACAGAGAGAGTCTATCTGATTACCAGTGCTTGTTGCGAAAACAAATCGAGCTCTTCGAAGCGTAAGTACATTGACCTGTGTCTTCATCTTTGGTCATTTTATTGTTACGACGACCTTTGCTCACATTACATCTATCAACTCCAGATCTGCACAAGATGTTCAATGGAATGCTCAAGGACGAAACAAGCCTATTGTGCTAGGGCAAGTCGGCATTAGGTGTAGATGGTGTGCCAATCTTCCTACTTGGTCTAGATCAAGAGGCGCTGTCTATTACTCTGCAACTTTGGACGGACTTTACCAAGCCGCTCAAAACATGGCCAAGAACCACATCTGCAAGAACTGTAGATACATACCAGCAGATGCCAGCCAAGAACTGACTAGCCTGCGGGAATGCAAGCGCAGAGCTTCCGGGGGGAAGAAATACTGGGCAGAAGGGGCAAAGGTACTCGGAGTCTACGAATGTGAAGATGGTTTGCGGTTTAAGAACTCCAAGACCCCAGTAGTACCGCCCACCAAACGCATTGAAATTGAACAATAATGCAACTAACTAGATGTATTTATTGATGATACATCATAAATATTAATACATCAGCAATGTGTTTGTATTTTACTTTTGTACTGAACGTGTTTTTAAAAAAATACCAATATTTTTTTGAACTGCTTGTAGCTCGTCGTCGTACCAAGAATGGAGAAGGCATGACACGTGATGTTTTCTCCAAGCGCTATTAATATCATACTTGACGTGTTCGTCTCCGATAAATTCGTCGAAACCATTGTCCATAAGTGGCAGGCCCAATCTATTTTGGCTTCTAAATGTGGCGGTGGCTTCAAAAATTCTGATCCATTGTAAGCGTAAACACGTACTGTACCTACGTTCCACAAAAAGGACGAGAAAGGTTTTCGTGATGATGCCTACTTAACGGTAGGTTTTGCATCGGAATCAAAAATCTTTTTAATTGTCCCGATTTTAACTGCGAAACATACCGGTACTCACGAGGAACGCCAAATATCCAAAAACCGTACTAAAAAATCCAAAACCTCGGATGGGACAGCTAACAATGGCTCAAACACGTAAGAACATTCAATGCATAGCGGATTCACGACCTTATGACCAAAAGTGTTCTCGTCTGCGTTAAAGGTCGGAGCGAAGTCTGAACCAAATGAGGGCTACCAACCGAGTGATCGAGATATCATGATGTGCTCACTACAGTAACAGGGACACTCTCCTTCACTACTATCGCTACTACTAGTGCAATTGGAATAGAGACGGATGCAATCAATGGGCACACAACAACAGTCGTGCTGAACTGCACACCGAAATACGTACTGAAAAAAAACCTATTCGGTACGTTTATTTTATATTTGCCTACATTTAAATTATAAAAGACACATTTCTGGTTGCTCTTCGTCTCGAAGTCAAGTTCAACTTGCCCAAGCGCTGAGCGGCATTTGTGGTCGTATTTTCATGAACGAGTAAATGTTGTATGACCAAGCTGCGTCAAGAGCTTTTTTGATACCGTTGGTGGCTCATGATCTGGCGTAGGGAATGTTCGCTGGATTTTGCACCATCGGGAACCCCAACGTAAACCGAGTAGAAAAAACGGGGATGCTTTTTTTTTATCAGCGTGGAAGAAAAACCACCGTTTTGTTCATTTTTCAGGAAAACAAAAAGCGGAAAGCCATCTCACATTACACATTGTAATGATCAGCGTACAAAATATGAACCTTCCAGAAGATGATAAGACATCAGAGCAACAACTTGCAAGAAGTGATGCTCTGCAGCATGTGGGATTGAACCCGTCTTTGTTTGCCAGTCTTGCTGGCCAAGGCTACAACGTTCCCAGCTCGTTGAATGCGAGCTCATTGAATGCCAGGCAGCAAGCTGGTCTTGGACTTGGATACCCACTGGGTTTCAGCGGCAGCATTCCTGCTTCGCTGCAAGCCCAATTGTTGATGGGTAGATCTCATCTACTCAATCCATTCCCCGGCCTATCGGCTTCATCTCATCTGAATCCCTTGAATCAATCCGCTTTTGCTTCTGGCATGCAAGCTCTACAACAAAGTAATGGATCGCAAGATCAACAGCAGTCGCAACAACGTGGACGACCAAATGCCAACGAGATCAAGGAAGCGCTTGCTACGCTAGCTGCAGCTACTGCCCCAGTTGGTGCTTCATCAGGGCCTCAAAAGTCGACCTCGGCCACAACCCAGGCTTCTCTACCAGTCGTTGTCTTTATGGACTGTGATGAAGAGAGTCTGTCTGACTACCAATGTTTACTGCGAAAGCAAATCGAGCTCTTTGAAGCGTAAGTACACTCTGATTTTGTCGTTATGATACTAATCATAATAGACGACACCATCTTTTCTCACACTTTCACTCGCCACTTGTTGAATACAATGCAACAGAACTACCAATGATGTCCAATGGAATGCTCAAGGCCGAAACAAGGCTATTGTTCTCGGCCAAGTCGGTATTAGATGCAGATGGTGTGCTAACCTTCCCACTTGGTCTAGATCTCGAGGAGCTGTCTACTATTCCGCCACATTGGACGGACTATATCAAGCTGCCCAAAACATGGCAAAGAACCACCTTTGCAAGCACTGCAGATACATTCCTGCTGACGTTCGTCAGAATCTGACTGGGCTACGGGAATGCAAGCGCCGTGCCGCTGGCGGAAAGAAGTATTGGGCAGAGGGGGCAAAGGTTTTGGGAATCTACCAATGTGAAGATGGGCTACGTTTCAAGAACTCCAAGATCCCAGCACCAGCCAAGAACAACAACAGTGAGATCGAAAGGCAATCATCACAACTAACAATGTAAACTACAGTGCAATATAGAACTTTGAGCTATCACCATTTTCTTGAAGAGTCACTTGTCGAATCATGACACGCAAAACCATACTAGCTTAACCCTAACCCTAGCTTTCATCATTTTCTTCCAGAGACATTGTGGCGCCAATTGAAAGGAACGGGACAGCACGAAAGTCGTTGAGGGGAACGCAAAAAATCATCTAGAAAACCATAGGTTTATACCAAAGGCGCTCCTAAGAACATCGGTATCATTAAATGGCCGTAAAAAGTGGTACACATCGATCTAACGCAATGTGAAAAGGCAATTCGTCTAAAAAATCAGGGAGGCTCGAAGGCTCGAGGCGAATTGTTTTCTGCGAGTTTGAAGGCGGTAGCAGAATTTCTGCAATTCCGGTCGATTGATCATTCATCCCAGTCGTGTCATTTTCAATATTGACGAATTGGACGCACCAGCTAGTGTTGACGGAGGTGTTGATTTGCACAGGCTGAATGAAAGTACAGGTTGAAATCATTAGTGCAATCCTTTGCTGCAATAAAACTATGAAAAGTTTGGATGTAATTAGAATTGGAGACCCACTGTAGGCAGTATTGCTTGGTGGTTTGTTAAAACTACAACTCGCGCACCTCCATCCTCCCTACGGTAGATTCGTTGTTTGCAATTGGCGTGTTCGTTGTTTACAATTAGCGGGTTCGTTGTTTACAATTAGCGGGTTCGTTATTTGCAATTAATAGGGAACGGACAAAACGAACTCTTTCGAGTTCCTGGTGTTTTCCTTCTCACTTCTGGTCAACCACTGTCACTGGTACACGTACCGGTACCGGACGTGTACCTTTTTATAGTCGTTACATGTCCAAGCTAGCTGATGCCCGCTCCGCCCGCAACAGTATTTCTTTTTATCACAAACACCAGTCCTTGTACACAAGATGTACGGTATTAGTAAATGTGAAAACTTGCATTATAATAACATGCAGTTCACAATCTACAGCAGTAAGGCACCATGCTAGCTGCTACAAAGTCACTGCATCCAGCCAGTAGCCTATCTATTGCCCACTCTCTACTACAAAAAACGTCAAAAGGAATGCAATTTCCCCCTAAAATCAGCATCTAGATAGATACGAGTACCTAAGAGTTCCTGGTTTGTTGCTTTCAGTTCTACCGCCGGTACCAGTACCAGGTACCTGGTACCGGTTCGGTCACGGTATGTCAGGATAGAGTCGTCTGTCCGTCATACATAGCACAGTAACGTAACCACTCTTTACACTAGTTCTTGGCGATTAACACGTCCTTGCTCATACCAACGTCTGAGCTCATAGATGAGTCCTACTAACACTCCCGTCACTCCTGTTGGAAAGCCAACCTGCTCAACAGAATGACGAATCTGAAAATTCTGAAGTTGAAGACTTCGAAATGGTTCAGAAACCTGCTCCAGCAGCAACTGTGCTGGTAACATCCTCACGACCACCATTCTTGGACGATGATATCAAAGTCATCAGCTCTTTAGTTTGGGTCACCCACAACGCTGAGAAACAGAAGGAAATTAAAGACTTTCTTGATTCGGCAGGCATTTCGGTTTGTTGCTTTCAGTTCTACCGCCGGTACCAGTACTCGTACCAGTGGTACCGGTCACAGTGCAATATATAATCAATCAAGCCAATTGAAATCCGCGCCAAAATGCATTCGTGAATGCAGTCACGAGTCTGCTTCCGGGTTTCAATTTTTGCATCGAATAATGGATATCGTTGCAATAGCATTATTGCATCGCATTGCGTTTACCACGTAAAAAACAACGAGCTTGGAAGCTTCTCCCCCATGGTATTTGGGACCTCCTGTCGATTCCATCTACTGTCTTCCTTCTTCCTAGTCATGCAAACATGCCAAGCATTTCATTTCTACAGGCAGGTACAAAAGCCAGCAACTCACGTTCAACGACGAATTTCCACGATACGGAATGGAAGACATCCGGACTTGCACGGCCGTCGAAGCTTGTCACAAGCTAGCTTTCCTATCAGTCTATTGGCATCTAGTAGTAATGACGATATTACCGAACAACTTTCTTCGCTATACGATGAAATCACAAGACTGAACAATGGATCACCTGTGAATGTCAGAAGTCCAAAACAAGTGTCGACTGCCATTTTTGGAAGTCCTCAGACGGCCACAAAATCGATACTGATGCAGGTGGCCAATGCTGGCAATGACAATTATTCAGCTTATAGCGATTTAGAAGAGGAAAAGAAGGAGCTTGCACGATTAGTTTTGGAGTATCGGGAGTTGATGAATCATAGCAGGGCCACTTCAGAAGTTAATAACGATTCTGATCCGAATGATATGCTCAAGGTAGCCAGCGAAAATCTGGAACAAGCGGAAGACTCCTTGAATTCAGTGGATGTGCAAGACACGCAAAATAAAATGGTGACTACAGACGATCTTGTGGAATCCTTCTTCTCCGCAAAACAGTCCAAGATTGATCCATATTGGAAAGAACCACTTTCTAAGCTGTCCAAGTCTACCGCCCGAGCATTGCTCGAACAATTGGACCCATTCCAATGTCCTATGGGTTATGATCCAAGCGCAGTCCCTCGTGGAAGTATCAAGAAACCAGCTGCCACAACAACGGCTGGAAAGAAAGGAAGCTTTCTATCGTTTTGTCGCCAACAAAAGCAAGAATACCCCCAATGCGTTCTTCTTGTCCGGTGTGGTGACTTTTATGAAACCTTTGGTCTCGATGCGATTATGTTGATCGAGCATTTAGGCCTGAATTCGATGGCTGGCAAGGCAAGAGCTGGCTGTCCATACCGAAATATTCAGCCCACTCTAAATGGACTGACGCAGGAAGGATTTACAGTGGCAGTGTTTGAAGAGACTGGATCCGTGGGAAACAACAAGCTCAAGTCACGATTCCTTTCGCAGATTGTTTCCCCTGCCTCACCAACGTATTTGTATGACAATTGGTTGCTGGGAGGAGGGGATCACACCCAACATGGTTCGCTGGAAGGATTGCCTCCTTCGAGGCCATGCGTTGGGATTGTGCAAACTGCAGCTGGGTACAACTTAGTCGAAGTTTCGCTGGAGGAAAGATCAGTGGCCTACTCCGAACGGTTGACTGCAGAAGCCGTGGCTTGTCGCCTCGCGGCGTATCCTCCAGCCGATCCATTGATCTTCATACCATCTACTGCTATGGATCATGTAGCGTCGAAAGGACAACAGTTGCCCTTCCTATCAAATGCAAGATCTACGACAATCGGAAGTGACGGTGAGCAAATTGTTGAGTCATCAATGGGTGGGTATCGTCTTAGAACTCGGATATTACCTGCGCACTTGATTCAGAAACCATTGGAAGGGATTTCGGACTCGGATCGATACATCAAAGCTGTGGTTGATAATTTGGTGGACATTAACTGGGCGCACTTTGATCAGACTGAAAATGATGAGGTATCCAACGATCGACCCACTGTTGACGACTTTGTTGTTTCCTTGGCGTCCACTGCAACAAACCCACTTTATGTCGAAACAGCAAACCAGCTGGGGCTTTTAGACAATCCCAGTATTCCGTCTCTGGCATCTTACGTTTTAGACGAAGCAGCACCTGCCCCCACGCGGCATTTCCTCAAGCGATACCTCCTCGTGCCTCCACCTCCGTCGATTGCCAGATCCATGTCAGAATTAGTCGAATCGCTGTTGAATCCATATGCCAATCCACTTCCCCCATTGACAGTCCCACCCATTGGAAAGGTTCTAAGTCTGATTCGCGCTGGGCAGGCATCCGCCAACATCTATGGCGAGCTGCTTCAAACTCTGTCCAATGTCGAACTCGTTCTCGCTGAGAAAAATGGTGGACTTCCGACAGCAGCTCTGTTGGCACTCTGCGAACACGAAAGTGGCATCCCTTGCTCAAGAGACTCTCTTGTTCAAAGGTGTAATAATGCAGTGGCTGTTATTGAATCTGTGATTAGTTCCATCTACCATGTCACCAATTCCGGTGTTTCGGAAAATGATCGTTTTGACTCAATTACCATGGACGATTTCGTTTCTGATGCCTTTTTCGAACGCAATGAGGCACCTTGGCGTGGAAGGATTCAACGAAAAGTTGCAATGAAAACCTACAGTAGAGTTGAAAATGCAGCACAGAATTTCCGACATGCGTTGGCTAGTGACTTCATATCGGATTCGGCTTCCAACAAAGCGCTCATCATTCACGACTTTTACAACAACTTGATCGCACTCAAACAAATACCCAACACCCATCTCAAGAAAGAAGACTACTTTCATCCAAAGGATAGGAACGGAAAGCTGCTGCGCAATCGGTACACCACCACCAAAGTGCAAACTGCACTTGACGAGTATATTGCTGCTTGTGATCAAGCCTGCGAGGAAGTTTCAACTATCCTCTCAAACCTATCGAAAAACATTCAAGAAGAGGGACACATTCCAGCTATCGTCCAAGCGTCGCATCTAAATCTTATTCTTTCTACAGCATACCATCATGCAGTCAAGGCATCCAAACAGAAATGGAATCTTGCCGAAGTTTTGGACGACACTGAAGAATCGAATATTGCTGAAACAGGAACTATGCATATGAAGGACGTTTGGCCATACTGGATGCCAAAAACCCAAGCAGTACCGAATACTTTCGATTTAAATGGTCTCTTTCTGCTTACAGCTCCAAACATGAGTGGTAAATCTACCATAATGAGATCCACTGCGGCCGCAGCTCTGCTTTCCATTTGCGGATTCTGTGCTCCTCTCAGCCGTGGTTCCAGAATTCCACGATTTGACACCCTTTTCCTGCGAGGTGCGTCTGCTGATGTACCGACGGAAGACAAATCTGCATTTGGTGCAGAAATGGGTGACATTGCTGCCTTGATGCGATGCTGTGGACCGAAGTCCTTGATTTTCGTCGATGAACTAGGCCGGGGCACTTCGCCGAGGGATGGGACAAGATTGGCGGGAGCAGTTCTTGAGGCCATGGCACAGCAACGAATGAATGGTATCTTTGCTACACATTTGCATGATATTTTGGACCTTCCTTTGAATTGGAAGGATCGAATAGCGAACAAGCGCCTCGCTTTAGAGGAGGACGATGGGTCATACAAGTGGACCTATCGATTAGAGGATGGGGTTTGCAAAGATTCGTTGGCGCTGGTTACTGCTGCTCGATTCGGAGTCCCCGATGAAATCATTCGCCGAGCTGAAGAGTTGGCTCAGTACTTGCCGGAGGCTGGCAATGTTGCCATTCCCCAGATCGAAGGCCAGGATGCTGCTGACCAACCGACAACACACCAGCAAGGACGATCCACCGAAAGCGCCACTACAAAGCAAGATGACATCGAATTCCGACGAGCAATCGATATGGCCGAAGAATTGACTGGGCAGCCATCGATATCAATCCCTCCTAGATGGAGTGCACCACCAGCACTCTGCAGCAATCAGTCATGCGTATATGTGATGGAATTGAATGCAAACCCGCCAAGTTACTACGTTGGAGAAACTGATTCCTTATCGCAACGGCTGAAGAAACATCGTAGCAAAGGCGCAGCCTGGTCCTCGGCTCGCGCAGTTGCCCTTCCTGTTTCGGACAAATCCGAAGCGAGGGCATGGGAAAGTCAACTGATCCAGAAAATGGTCCAGGCTGGCTTCCGAATGGAGTCGATCACTGACGGCAGAGTCCTTCGACATCTGTAACTTAATATAGTTTTTCGTGAACTTGCTATTAGCCAATAGGAGTTAGGTTCCTATTGATCTCCGCTCTCTTCCGCATCTTCAAATTGACCATCTAGTATAGGATCATCAAATTGACCCTCTTGAATTTCATATTCTGGCTGAACGACGAGTATGCTATCCAGACGATCTAACATCGCTTGACGCTCATCATCTGTTGCTCCTCTCTCTTCGTCTTCAAAAGCGTCAGTTCCAAACCCTCTGGAGGCTGGTGCCCAAATCATGTCTTCTTGCCCAAACATCTCGTCCCCTTCATCATCGTCACCATCACATGGGTGCAGAGACACCAGTTTGCAAAGCGCATTGAAGAAATCTTGACACATATTTGAGTCCAACGGAGTGAATGTTGCTTCAAGAGTCTCGCATCCATCTTCTTGAAGCTGCAAGTATATCGATAGTTCTGGTTCCTCAGTCATGGCGTGCATCAGTATGCAAGTAGCTCCAATTGCAACATCATTCGACGCGTCTTCACACGCAAATAAGATTTGCGAGGAAGAGATGAAGACATTCCCAGTCACATCTTCTTTGTTTACTTCAGTCTCACCGGCGGGCTTCTCTTCTGAGGAGGATCTTTGCCACTCCAATCGACAGGCAATGGGAGATGCCACAAACACAGGATCGCCCCGCTGTTCTAAGAATGCTTGTTGGGAGTCAATAGTCTTGAGTGCTGATAGATCAGCAGCCTCTTCACGAAGAATGACATGAGGAAACTGATCCTCGTTGACCATGAACATGTTACCTTCCTCTGTCATTGTAATTCAAAGTATTGGAGCGTTGTGATTCGACGACCAAGAGTTATTTCATTCATTCTTTGGTTCCTTTCGACTCACACAAGTCGACTTTTCGCGCGCTTTCGCACAACTTTTAGGACATCAAATTTCGGATCACTTTTTTCGAAAAACCGTTGCAAACAAGGATCACAAACAATAGCAATCACAGCTGCTCCTACAAACATATCCCTAATTCACAGTGTAATTGCCAGCCACAATGCCTCTCCAAGCTATTGACAATACATGCCCTACAGGTCGTGATAATAAAATGATCCGTCAAATCGATTCGAGCTCAAACATCACCGATCTTCGCGATTTCGTCTGTAGCAACCCAAAACTGTTCCAACGATTTCGCGTGGCCAAAGCTTTCTGCTGCAAGATTGAATCGATGCCATCGATGCCAGTAATGCCTGATGGAAGAGTTTTATCCTATGTGATAAGTATTCTATCTCAGATGAAAGTGACATATTCGACCAAAGCAATGTTTGAAAAAATGATGCACAACCTTGCCAAAATTGCCACCCGTGGACTTCATCAGTTCAGAGCAAGAGACATTGCATTTATTGTACACCATCTATTCAAGAAGAATATTCAAAACAAAGCCATTTTTGAGGCTGTCGGGGAAGTTATGCTGTCACGATTCCAAGACTTTTATCCAAAGGACATTGGCATGATTCTTTGTTCTTGCAGCAGACTTGGATTCAGAGCAATGCCCTTTGCTGATGCATTGGCAGACTTGATTATGCCCGAGATGGATTCCTATGAAAGCAAAGATCTTTCCAGTGTCATCTACTCATTCGGTGCAATGCGTGAACCCCGAATGGATATGCTCAGAAACGCGGCGTCGGCCGCAGTCGGTATTTCTTCGACATTCGATTCCCGAGATATGACTCGCATGCTTCGATCGTTTGCCATGGCTGGGTATTGGGACGAGGAGCTGGGAGAGACCATGGCAAAGCAAGCAATTTCAATTATGAGTACATTCAGCACCCTCGATGTTGGCCAATTGGCGGTCGCATTTTGCCAACAGGGGAAGCCCCAACGAGAACTCTTTTTTGCTATCTCAAAGCACGTTACTCAAAATTGTCACAAAATGACAGCTGAGGATATCTGCAATATCGTGTATTCATTTACATATTTGAACCATGGATGTCGAGCCTTCTACGATGAAATTGCATCAGCAGCAATTCTCATCATGGATACATTCAAACCATTGCACCTGCGATCTATCGTTTGTTCGTACTCCAAGATCAATTATTTTCATGCTCAGCTATTTGAAGAAGTTGCTGAGTCTTCCATTCTGAACATGGACTCATTCACTGTTCCATATCTGAAACAGCTTGTCAGACACTTTTCTAAGCTTCAGTACTACCACGAAGAGTTGATGCTAGAAGCTGGACGACAGATGGTTGATGAAAATGGGAAATTCCATGTGGAGACTCTCTTACATGTCCTGGACGCTTTCGCGATGCTGAATATCAAGCCTTCAATGCTAGAGGACCTCCATATCAAATGCAAGAATGTGATTCACATCTTGGAAACTACTGAAGAGCTCAGCCTGGTGAAATCACTCAGTCGTCTCCAGATGGAAGGCGATTGCATCGACAAGATCTCGCAGAAGATATCTGAGGATAGTCCTGACCTAACAAACGAGGAAATCGTTGAAGTTGCCAAAGTATTCACAATCGTGCAATACAAGAAGACTCAGTTTTGGACAGCGATTGGAAAAGAAATTCTTCGTCGTGATCATACCAAGTGGACTGTCAAGCAACTTGGGGTTCTATCTTCAGCCTTTGGTTCATTGTCGTCTTCCTTGTGTGCTGAACCATGGAGTGAGGTGGTTTCCAAGTGCTTCAAAATGTTCTTCATAATGTTTCAACTGAAGGAGTCATCCGAGATCACAATCCAAGACGTCGCGGCAGTATCCAGTGCAATTCCTTTTGGCAAGAGGGCAGGACTTCTCCCTTCAGGGTTCGTAGTCCAAGTAACTCGGCTTGCCATCAGCAAGGCACCGGAAGCTCGCCCTGATGACGTTCGTTGTATTTTGATCAACTTGTCTCAGATTGACCTTCCAATATCATCCCGTCGCAGATTTCTTGGTATCTACAGAGCCATCTTCAATGAAGTTTCTGTGTTCTTGAATTGTAAAGACTGCAAAAAGATCACCGAGGTCTATGTGGAGATGGATCAGATTCGAGATGATTCCACTTGGGCAAACAACTTCTCCTTTCTGAACATAACACTCTAGCCTTTCCAGCAGCCACTTTTACTCGAGGACGTGGGACGTGACTCAACCATTGTACTGTAGACTAGGTACATACCGGTAACCAGTTGGAACTATACACCTATATATATCAAACCATGGTGCACTTACGTATCAATACATATAGCACATAGTGCGCTGTCGTCCAATCTTGTCAAATTTGCCCACGACCTATCCAACTGTCGGAGAAAAGATTTCAAAATGAGTTTTGAGAAGTTGTCGATTTTTGGATGATTCTATGAGAAATCAGAGAAGGCCCAAAGGCTAACCACGTGGCCCTCGTATGTACAATCAGTAGTTAGCTCGGACAAATTTTTAGCATTCAACGCTTTTTCAGGAGGATTTGACGTCACAACTTGACGGTAGGATTGTCTCACAAATCAAAACATCTCACACATAGAACGCTTCCGTCTATTTTATAACAACAGCACCTTTATAGAAAAATACAAACATGCAAGTTTCGGATCGAACCAAACATTGTCTCGCCCTTACCCTCTTGGCAGGCCTGGCTTCCTATGTGATTTGGCATTTTGCAGGTACGAATGAATGAATGAATGAATGAACCAATCAATCTGAGTGTATACTATTTTTTCATTTTAAAATATCATGATCATTGGACTGACATGTTGGAAAACTCCTTGCGCACCTACAGGACGACCCGAAGTGGACATTGGAACTGACTTCTCCGGTATTTGGGCCGATCTATGGAATGAGGGACCCGAACTCAGTGACAACACAACCTATTACTGGCGCACTGGTGGGCGGGGTGGCCTCACGTTGGACTTGCTCAATCTTTTGGATGACACCTGGCAAGGAGAGTATGACATTGCTGCCAATGACTGGGAACAAGGTGATCCAGATGTTTTGACTCTACGATCCGAAAAGGGAGTCTCCAACATGCCCTGCACCATGGCATTTGGCGTCATGAAGATTTGCAACGAGAACTACGGTGATACTGGATGGCTTGGAATTAATGAGATCATCATTGGTGGATCAAACCAAAGGACTATCGAGTCCAGCCTGGCAAAAATGAATGATTACTACCTGGGACGAGCTTCCTTGGAGGAGCGCCGGTACACAAGTAAGTCAAAGACTCTGGCATTTATTCATGTAGTTGTCAATAAAATGATGGCTGTCAGGCACATTCTTGTCATTGGAAAAGCACTGTCTGACTCTTATCATCTCTTCTCTTTGCGTCGTACTTTAGTGTGTCATGAGCTCGGACATGGTTTTGGTCTCCCTCATACAGACGGTACGTGTGATGAAGGCATCAGCGGTGGTGTCCAATTTGCGATGTACTACCAGTTGACTAACAGCTCTACTTCTTCCCTTGTGGTCTTACAGAAAACTTTAACAATCGGGACCTAGGAAACTGCATGGATTATACCAATCGTCCTAGAAACAACTTGCTTCCTGGAAGAGACAACTTTTTGAGACTTCAAGAGATGTATGGGCTGCCCAACCAGCGACCACTTGACCCCGTTTCTCCAAATGACCAACCTGTAACACCAAACATGTTTGACCCAAACAACAGACCACAGGCGGAAGAAAATGCTCCCGGAGAGGATAAAAAAGAAAAGAAGGAGAATAAGGAAGATCGTAATCTGCGATCTCGTACAGTTGAAGAGCCGTCAGAAGGCCAACAGGAGCACTCGGAACTTCCCCGTCACTTGGCTCGAGAGTACAAAAAGGCCATGGCAGAACTGGAACACCACATGCAAATGCAGCAGCTAGAAAGCGACGAAGTCCAGGGTTCTGGATGGAGACGTCTCGAAGACCATTCCCATGGTGCCGAGTTTGTTCGACGTTTGGGCCAAGATCACCACATCAAGGTTCAGATGCTTTATGCATCACCTCAAAATTAGTTCCGTCGATGGCAGGAGAAATGGAAGGGATCGAACCATTTCAACTGCTAGGATACATGATAAACAGAAATATAGAACAATACATTATATTTGAATGGCATGTATGAACACATTCGGATTAGTGATGGGGCCGTGTGTCACTACTGTTTTTGAAAAAATGGTTTCAGTTCATTTTTGGAGGTACCGGTACTGTACGGTATTGTCTGTCGACAAAAATTCTGTATTGCCAATGCATCGCGCGCCGGCATGCACCCAGAGTGTGGAACGAGCTATTAACGACGGCAAAACTCCTAATTATGTCGACCGTGCAATTAAAGACTTGAATTTTTCGTGAAGATGGGAAGCTTCCGTGCGAGTTTTATCACGATTTTGAAACAGCCAATCGTTCATTACATCTTCCTGTTGAATTTCGACCTCCACTTAGACTAGATTCTTCACAGCCACACGATACAGACTTGGTGTAGTTACAATGGGAAAGGTTGCAAAGTGTTGTCAGTTGTCTTTTGCCGTCATCTTTCTCGGAAGTGGCGGCTACCTCATCTGGCACTTTCTAGGTCGGCCTGAATCAGGGACCCAGCTGAGGGACTCCCTCAATAACATTGATTTCGGTGATTTCACCAATGTTTGGGACAACTTGACCAATGATGCCTTTGATGATCTCTTGAAGAGTGATGCCGATCCTTCCGTTGGAGACAACACTACCTACGAATGGGAGAACGACAAAAATGGTCTCAGCTTGGAGGTGTACAACGCATTGGATGATACTTGGCAAGGAGAGTACGAGATTGCTATGGGTGACTGGGAGAACGGAACCCCGGACAGCCTGACATTGACTAGCACAAAAGTTACCGTTGATCGTGCTTGTACACCAGTCGATGGCGTGATGAAGGTCTGCAGTGGCAACTGTAAGTTTTTTCTTTTTTCACCATCATTGGATGAATCAATCGTGTGTTGATTTGGTGATGTCTCTCATATGAATCTTGCGATATGTTGGCCAACCAAATAGACGGAGAGACTGGTTGGCTTGGTATCAACGAACTTATCATTCTCAATAGAAGAACGATTAAGAACAGTGTCGCCAAAATGAACGAGTTCTACCTTTTGAACGCTGATGCCGACAAGAGACGGTAAGTTAATTCAATTGTACTCCGGATTTCCTTTAGTTTCGAGTGATTTTTTCATTCTTACACACTACTCTTCCCTTCAATATAGCTATGTCATGTGCCACGAGGTAAATATTGATGTTTTTGAGAATTCTAGAAGTTTTGAAAAGGTTTCACTGTTTCGACGAATCCTCAGCTCAACAATGTTTTTCGTTTCATTTCCTCTCCGTTGCTTCTAAAGATTGGACATGGTTTTGGATTACCGCATACCGGTAAGTTTGAGCTGTTACTATCGTACTAGGAGAAACAGAAATGGCTTGATGTCACAGGGAAGCTCACTTTATGCTTTCCATCATATTTTCACAGACGAACAATTTGACAATGTAAGGGGTCAGGGTAAACAGAATCGCTGGGGTCTCGAAGGCAATCAATCGCACTAACCTTTTCAACTGCCTCTTTTTTCACTATAGCGAGATTTAGGGGACTGTCTTGACTACACCAACACACCTCGGGTACGAATGACGAAATGCAACATTGAATCTTCGATTGGTTTCATTTGACTGACATTCTTGTTTCTTTAGAACAATCTTCTCCCTGGGGAAGTGAACTACAACAAACTACAGGTGCTTTATGGCACAGTGGGTGGTGGTGGACGCAAGTTGCGAGCAAAGGAGGTCGAGCCCACTGACATTCTCGGATTCAGTCCCGAGTTACTTGCCGAATACAACAAGGCAAAGCGTGAACTCGAAAACATCTCCAGGACACACTCCAGAAGGAGGCGCCATTTGAACGAACATGTAGGCGATGGCCATGAGATCTACAGCCGAAAATTGGACGACGAACACACGCTCCAGGTTCAAGTGCACTATGTTTGAGGATTGCACGTTGATCAAATTCAATATTATTTATCAAGTAGTAGCTATGGGTAATTTTTAAAAATCCAGTCTGTTACGTCTCCACTTTTACAACTGAAATACACCACATACTTGTGCTCCAAGCTGCAATCGCTAGTTGCTACAAGGTAGGTCGATCGTGTTTAAGTCGTGGGCGCCAATTGGTACTAAATCTACTGTAAATAAGGTCGAATATGAAAAAGAATTTTCTAAAAGTAATCAATATACACTATCACTTCTCGACGTACAAAGCACTTTCACAATAGATCGTAGTCAAGATACAAGTCCAATTGGACATTCCATGTAAGTTCCTGATCCGCAGCTATCCTTCTTGCAATACAATGATGGGGAACTGCGGAATCGACGATGACGCATCGTCGGTTTTCAATTTCTTGGCATCCGGCTGCGGGATGTTTTCTTTTTCTGGCCACCGGAGTTGATTTGCCGTCTCCTTCTTTTCGAGATCAAACCAGTACTCATCTTCATCATCAAAGGCGATGAAATGATGACAAGAGATGATGCCATCCGAAAGTTCCATTTTCAGCTTTTGAATTGTACCTGGAAAAAATTGAGTGACGGTTCCCACCTTGAACTCTACTTCGATTCTCTTTCCAAGAACTTCGTCTTTGTACTTCATCTTCTGAGATCTTTCTTTCGGTTTCTTTTACGTCGCTAAGATTGGATGGTTGGTCGATATCCTCAAACGTGGAGTTTGTTAGGTTGACATTCCGAGTGTTTGTGCATCGAACAAATTAGTTCAAGTTGGGGGAACAGAATAATTTGATGGCGGTTGAATCAAATCAATCATATTCATTTCAAAGCAAAAGCGTAGTATTGGACCCCTTCGACCGAGTCGTGCCTTCTGTAGTACTTCGTCGACTTGAAAACGAGTTGCCTTTTTATTTTTTATCTACAAGATGGTTGTTTCGCTTGTCTTGTTGGTATTTTAAACTCAAGCCACTTGCCTCTTTCGTGTTTCCAGATCGACCACTTGACCGAAACGTGAGCACCAAATGCAATGGTTGCTAGTATGGCCGTGGTCTTGAAACCATGATACTAAGAAGGAGCAGGCGGAGGCCGGCGGCGTACTACAAGAACATAATGAGCCAGCAATTCGAGACACATTCATACGCAAAGTAAGGAACGCAATGCCGCGGTCCCCACTGCTTGCTTGCCAAGCAAGCCAAGCAAGCAGCTGTAGCCACGTTAGAGACAAATTCAAACAAGAGCCCACACAAAGTAAGGAACAAAATAGACAAATGCATACAGATAGAAAGTAATACAATACCGGTAGCCAATGTGCCCTTCGCTTGTTCTCCAAAATGGAAGGGAAAGCTCTTCTTCCCAAGGACACAAGGTATTTTGGCTTTCTGACCACCAAAGAGAACAAGAAGATCATGAACAAAAGAGAACAAGAAGATGTACGGTACCAGGTACCCCCGCAGACGAGACAGTTCATCTCATTCGTCTTTCTCAGACCGGTACTGATATTCTTCAGACCTATTTTAGCCGGTGTGTGATACAAATAACATAGCTGTGTGTTTCGCTTGCTGATCACACATCCGATCCAACGCTCCAAATTAACGATACAAAATTCCGATGCTCGATTTAACGAAATGAGGCGAAGTGCGGAACGGTGTCAAAAGTCATTATTGACAGTTTGGCACGGTTCTGTACTGGCATGATATTGGCGAAGCGAAGTTGAGTACCATAAAACGCTTAATCGGGCTGACGTGTGGATGGACTGAGAAGCTAAAGAATGTTCTCTACAGTCTTTTTCGTCACAAAAGCTCATGTTGAGGGGTATCTTCTGATTTGAATGCCATTTTCCGGTAGCTTTGACAGGAACCAATCTCCCACTTGCACAATACTCTTTTTTTCATGTTGTGAGAGCAAAATACCATACGTCATTTCAGAACCCATGACATCAATGGCAAAGCCCTCGCTAGCGAACATGCCCTCTGATAGAAAACGTAAGGCTCCTATCATCATGGTAGGATCTCAATCAAGAACAACCAACAAGTTGTCGCGGAGCGATAAGCTGGCCAAACTCTTGGCAGTGGAAGAGATGGCAGCTTTCCGAAGACGAAGAAGAAGGAGCTTTCAAGTTTCAGAAGTGTTGGATCAAGCTGGCATGAAGCTTTGGCGTCAGCGAGTTGTCCAATGGTTCTTTGACGTTGTTGATCATTTCGAACTTCCAAGAGACGTGGTCTATGTGGCTTCCGTGATTCTTGATTGCTACACCACTGACTACACCATCGATTCTGTCATCTCAAGCTCTCACTACCGAGAAGTCTCAATTGCTTCCATCTTTTTGGCCGCTAAAACGCTCAAGCCATCAAGAATGCCAATGGAAAGCTTGTTGCAAACCGTAGGCAAGACCTCCGGCAAGATGACCCTTCCCCAAGCGATGGAAGCGGTGCGAAGGGTAGTGTCAGCCCTCGACTGGACCTATCCCATTCTTGTCCCATCAGTCTTTGTGAAGCAATTGTTTGGAATGGCTGCGCCATTCTTTCCAGCAGGTCAGAGCATGAGTCTTCCGTTGGAACACATGCTCTACCTTACCGAATTGGCAGTCCTGGGCGATCTGTCGTCCTCGAGATCTTTTGCGTCGGACATTGCCTTGGCGGCACTGCTCCAGACGTTGAACCCCAAGACAGGTCCAGCGGATTGCTGTTTGACCCAAGAAAGCTTTCAGTTGTCGACTGAAAAGCTTGGGTCAGAGTTGAATTTGGACTGCTCCAACAATGAGACTATCCAATTTCTCTGTCAAGAGATGGCAGGTATCCATGCACAAAGCTTGGGCTCCATTTCGTCCCACCAAGAACCTAAGTCAACTCCTTCAAAACCAACTCCAGTTTTGATTGAGGAGGACAGTGAACAAGAAACCAGTTTTGAAGAAACTATTTTTGAAGAAAAGAACCAAGTTGAATCTTCAATGTGTCGGTCTCCGGCAAAGCGGATACGAACAATTTGAAAAGGCTTTTGATCGAGGAGGACAGCGGGAAAGAAACCATTCTGGAAGAACAGAACCACGGTATTGACCAAGCTGATTCTTCTATTTCTCCAGTCTCCGGCAAAACGGATTCGAACCATTTAAAATTGCGATGCTATGAAAAGAACAAAGACACCCTGCAGTGCTGCAACAGAATACCACCCACTAGAAACAATACAGATATGATCGCCAACAAGCTAATTTTGAACAAATGTATTTATTATCCAACGAATTGCAACTCTTACTACACTTTATTACTGTTTTATTTGAAGCTTTCAGATGCCGATCTAGTGCGCTTTGGAATCCATGATTTCGTAATATATAAATTTACCTTGCAGAGTTCTTGGCTTGTCAAACCACTGCAATGATATAGCAACCTAAATAGCAACCTAAATGGCAACCTCAATTTGATTGCCAATGCAGCACAAATGTCGCCAAAATACCAATTCTGAACTTCAGCAGATGATCGAATAATGGTGCCCTCTGAGACTTTCGCCTGTTGTTCATTTTCATGTAATCCAAGAGTATAGCAACTTGGGCTGATTACTAATGGATGAAGATCCTCAGAGCATTGTCCATGATTCAACGAGAAGTCGGGCGACTCGTTACAGTATTTTTCCAACGGTTCATCAGAAGATCCTACAGTACTATCCCCTTATTCGCTTTTGGATGATGATGATGAGAAGGCTCCTCGCAATAGCGATGCCCGATCCAATCCAAAATTCTTCATACAATCTGGTTTTTGAACTGCGAAAAAGGCAATCGCCATGGCAGCTCCCAATGCTACGATGAGAAGGGCACATAGGAGCGTGCAAAATGGGCCAACTTCCAAATCCAACCCACCAGAGCCCTCATCAGCGCTAGATGAGTTCGCTCCCCGTCGTTGCTTCAGGCTCTGAGCACGTTGCACGCGATTGACTTTTCTGGGGTGAAACATGTTGATGATGATGAGATAGGAAAATTTTAGTGCAGAGATATTAACCAATGATGATGAGAATGGTGATCACTGTGAAATGATTTGAAGGTGGTTTGTCTGTCTGAGGGTCATCCGTTGGATCCACGTGATGCTGGTACTGGAAATGCGTGAAGCAAATTCAAAATGATGACTTCAATCGTCACGGTTTCGGAAAAAATGATCGAAGACGAACGACAAAAAAATCTATTCAGTTTGATGGAGACCTATGAAGAATCATCATCTTGCCAGATCCTGTGACTACGCTAATCGAACTGAAACTAAATCAACTGAACCTGTCTATTGGGCCTCAAAACTGCGCGCTGAATCAATCAATCAATCAATCATCTAATTGACGGTGCCCTGAAGTCATGAAAATTATCGATTCAAGAACCAATTCGTTGCTACAAAGAAGGAGGGCCCTGAATCCCTATAACGACAAGAAAGAAGAATACTGTTCTTATGAATTGGGGGGATATTCAATAGGAGCTTGTGTGATCCTCCTGTTCTTTATTGGATTTTCAGCTACTGCATCATACCTGACAACTGCTTGTTCCAAGCTCGATGGTTTGGATGTATCGAAAGAAGGATCATCGTTACGATCATCTTCATTACCTGATACAAATGCAAAGGTTGCAGTACCGAAACCAACACCACAATCCCAAGCATCACCACCCCCTCCACCTGAGACCCAAGCATCACCGCCCCAGAGCACCACCACTGCGGATGGGCTCCTCCCACCAGTATGCACTGATGAACAATCCGCAGCATCGTTACGACAGCTTCCAGTGGCAGGATGTGCTTTGCAACCGTGGACGCAGTCTTGCTCCTTTACACAAGCTACAACCAAACCGTGTCGAGATCCCTATTGGATGCGAGAATTTTACGCCACCACCGAACTGAAGACGCAATTCAATGCCTTCTTTGTCGGGTATGTAACCAACGTTGACATGTATTCCGATACTCCCATAGATCTTCTTCATATTGGAACACACGACCCAAAATATGTTCCTCACAAAATACAGTGGGTCGAACTTTCAGGCTTCCAAAGTACGACTAGCTGCCAGCGTTCTGTAGAAGCAAAGGGAGCCACCAATAAGGCCAAAGTAGTTTTGGTGTTGCCTCCCAATCAAAGTGAGGATGCAATCAATCACTACAAAGAAAACTTGGATATCTCAGACGAAGCGTTGGAAGCTGTCGCGGACAATCCAAGGATAGATGATGCCTTTTTTGCTAGCAAGCTACCGACAGCAGAATCCCAAATTCATTACCTGAGGTACTTGGGTCTATCTCCCGACCGATACGAAGCAATGAAACAAATGACTCGGCTATCCAGTGTATGGTATCTGGAATTCACGGTGGATTGGAAGTGTAAGTCTTCACCTCTCAAGTGTGTGTTCTGGTGCTGACTAGTAATCTTTGACGCTTTCTCACTATCTTGGTCCATCTTTTTTTAATTTATAGCTGGCACTACCAGCACTCACCAAAGCGAACTCTTGCATCAATTCCTGCCGGAAAAGGGATTCGTGTGCTACTGGGCTGGTAATGGCAATCTTTGGAGGATTACCAACTGCTGGCAGAATCATTATTCCTCATCCACATGGGCAAATGTGGCTTGTGTCAATTCGAGAATACCGGACGCCAAACCCCTGCTGGAAAAGATGGAGAAGATCTTTGTGGAAACATTAGCGAAAGATATAACATTCTAAACATCTTAAATGTCGTGTAAGCAGTACTGTATGGACTATCGCTTTTCATGCACACGGGATATATGAGGTTAGATACCGTGGTGTAGTTATCTATTTTTAAAGCCTTTATCTGTACCTTGAGACAATGCCAACATAAATCCAACAGCTCCGGAAGTACCGTCAGTATCCATTGATTGTGAACCGGACAGCACTGTAGCTTGTCCATTCAAGTAAACCGAATAGTATTTCCTTCTGCCGTTCTCAGCACTCTCAAAAGAAGATCTCTACCATGTTATCCAGAATGAAATTGCCGGGGAGCGCCGAGAAAAAGAGCCGCCCAACGGTCGCCTTAACCCCAATGGAAAAAAGGTTGAAACAAAGAGCAGCCTTTGCTGCAAATGAAAGCACACTCGTCGAGGATATTGTCTTTGAGCTCAGTTTGACCAAGACTATTGTTAGCATTACGTTTCTTTTGCTGGTTGGGGCATCTCTTGCCACTTCCTACATTCTGTCAGCTCATCCTGAATGTTTTGGTCATCAACGGAAGGTCAACCTCGAGAATCAAATACTCCCCGGCGAAGTGCCCATGCTTCGCTCCGGGTCGGCATTGGGTTCTGCAGAGTCTTCTATAAAGAAGACAGAAAAAATGGAAAATATGATTGAAAAGCACTCTCTGGAATGCACATCTGAACAAATGGACAGTCTAAAAACTCAATTACCTGGTACTCAATGCGAGAGTAGTCCATGGACCCAAAAGTGTTCCTTTACTCTGGCAACTACCAGAGGTTGTCAAGATCCGTTATGGGCACGTCAATTCTTTGCTTCGACAGATCTCTCGTCGCCTTTCAAGGCTCTATTTGTCGATTATCTTCCAAATGATTCTCCAATGTCAGATTTTCCCATTGACGCACTTTACCTGGGGTCTCACAATACCGACGACAAGAAGTATGATATTGGTGCCTGGAGACAGGCTGCAAAGGTAGATCCCGCTTGTAAGAAGCCGGTAACACTCTCAGGGAAGAAGAATTCGGCTCAGAGTGTGGTCATGATCAAGGACGAAGCTGCTTTTAACAGTGCAACACGAATAAAGTCCGACCTTGGTCTGACCGACGACGACATGTGGCTGGAACATGTCAACACAGAGAGTAATGCCATGGTGAGAAAGTTTATTGCACAAAAGTTTCCTGGAGACGAACCAATTCACTACTTGAAGGTCAACGGTGGATACAGCTTTTTGGCTAGTTGGTTCACAACCAACAACCTTTCCAAGGCATGGTACCTTGAGTTCACTGCCAATTGGGTAGGCGACTGGGGCTCTGGAGATCTTGGTCTACTTTTGAAGAGTCTACTGCCGAAAAGTGGTTTCGTTTGTTACTGGGCAGGTTCTGACGAGAAGCTATGGAGAATTACGGGATGCTGGCAAGATCACTATGCCTTCAAGACATGGGCCAATGTTGCCTGTGTGAACTCGGGAAAAGAGGAGACGAAACCTCTTTTGGACAAGATGGAGGCTCTATTCCAGAAGACGCTAGAAGCAGGCAATACTTATTGATTCTGATTCAACTCTTAGTGACAGGCGAATACTACTGACTGCAGAATAATGATGAAATGTTGGATACATGGATAAAGTTTGTAATTACAATATTGTACATTATTTGCATGGCATTATTTACATGGTAGTTTTTGCATAGGGTTGTGTATATATGTACAGGGCTCGTACGGAGTTTGTAAATTTGTACCGAGCTTTCTATGCTTTTGCAGCACATTGATTGGATCGTAGCAACAGGCTTACCTCAAGAAGAGGCGCTAGCGCTGGAGATACGTTGGTTGAATTGTCTTGGATGATATTTACAGCTTGAACAAAACATTCTTGAGCTTTCATGGGTTCAGAGAGCTCATGGTGGAGGCTTCCAACAAGGAGAAGGGAGGTTGCGCTTTCTTCCACCTGGGAAGAGAACTCTCCAGGAGTAGTCGATTCGTCATCAAAACTTGACCGCAACGCTTCAACGCTTTTGCAAGCATTGACCAAGGCAACGTTCAGGTTTCCGAGGGCATGGTGAAGTTCAGCAATATCGCGGTAGATGGCTCCCAAAAACTTGCCTCTCGCGCATCCTTCGAATTCACTGCTCTCTTTTAAAACTTGGACGACTTCTTGGCATGTCTCCAAAGCTCCGTAGATGTTTCCCCTGGACTTTTGCATGGAAGCAAGTTTTTGCATTGTGGTAACAACATGGCGATCGTTGAGTTGACCAGACGAAGCAATGCTTCGGATTCGCAAGGCTTCTCGGAAAGACACCGAAGCGTCCTTAAGCATTTGTTGTTCCATTTGTAGGACACCGATGTTGTACACCAGACAGGCAATATCAGCATGATCAGGTCCCAACATATTGCGGCGAAGTTGAAGCGCCATTTGAAATGCCTTGATGGCCTTCTTGCAAGCACCCATCTTGTCATGAATGAGGCCCAGATTGTACCAGACGGTCGAATAAAGATTCATTGCCGTAGGATTCTCGTTCATAGTCTTGTAGCTGGTCATGGAAGCGTCCTCAGCATCTTCATCAAAGTCGAACTCATGCGCTAGCGCATTGCAGTAGTAGTGGATAGCTTGGGGGTATCTTCCAAGTTCCTGAAGAATTCGTCCAATGTTGTTGCAGGTCACGCTGACGCCAAAGTGGTCTGAAGGGTGGGCAAAGTGTTGTTCAACCTGGAGCTCTTCTTGCAAAAACAGCAGAGCGTGTTCCAATTCTTTCGCATGGAAGAGAAGGGTTCCGATGTAGTTCAGAACAGCTGCCACTTCGTAGTGCCGTGGGCCGACTTCACTTCGCTTTTCTTGAAGAGAACGAAGTCCCCATACCAAGTCTCTGGACAATTTATCATCTTTTTCATCATTCTTGATGAGCAATAGATAAATCAGTCCTGCAAGTGGATCGAGGCCGGATTCAATACCATTGCTGGCATGATGTGAAGCAATCTTGAGGTAGTAGAGCAGATGCGACATGGACTTGGAATTGTTCTTGCGGAGATACTCGGCTACTCCCAAATTGAAGTGGGCAGCAGCGATATCCACGTGATCCCAACTCAGTAGGGCCGTTCGAATGCTTGTGATTTCTTCCAGCGCTGCGTACACATCAATGCAGACATCAGCATCCATGTACTTGCTTCGGCACCAGTTGGACAATACATCTGAAAAGTCCAAGTTGTAGCCTGCGTTGGCTGAATCGGAAGCGAGGATAGTGCGACCAAGTTGCAGTGCGGTCTCAAAGTGTGAGATAGCCATGCACTCGACTCTTTGCTCGTAGCAGATCTGGCCGAGGTTGTTGCAGACGCACATGGCAAGGTGAAGATAGTCTGGAGGAAGGCAGAACCCTGGAGTGTTGCATACGAGGTTGAATCTTGAGAGAATCAATTCATAAAAGTTAGAAGCAGTTAGGAGGTCCTTTGTAGCATGGTAGATGATAGCCTTGTTGTAACAGATCACAAGTTGTAGAAGGGCCATATCCATAGTACCAGACACCACGATGGCTTTGCGGAACATTCTTGGACCCACATCCTCAACATCTTCCAGATACATGTCAATCGGTTGGCTTGTGCTTAAGTTGCTTGATGCTTCTGTACTTTCGTTGTTCATGCTTTGAGTCTTAATTCCCCATTCCATCAGGGGTGGTAGATCAAGACCACTTCTTTCTCCATTCGATGATGGTGAAGTCACAATGTGAAATGAGCGATCAAGCAAGGACATTGCCTTTTCATACTCTCCACTGTCGATCAGCTTGCTTCCGACTTCGAGGAGCATCATGGGACAACATTGACCCGACATGGCCTTTTCATACTCTCCACTTTCAATTAGCTTGCTTCCGACTTCGATGGGCATCATGGAGCAGCATTGACCCGGTGATTGACAAGGTAAAGATCCTTGTGTTTCCATATTGTTTAGCTCTGTTATACTTGTCAAGGACATTGTTCTGGATGCAATTTTTTTGAGCTGTTGAAATACAGAAGATATGCGACAGATGTATTTTTGGAGAAATTAGTGTGGATCCCGTCTGGTCTGGGAGTAAAAGGCTGATAGATTTCCCCGAGTGGTTGAATGCCACCTCAATATCCTGGAAACAGCGTCGCCACGTAAGTTTTAATCGGGAAACAGCCGATGACCTCAGTTTGCGTCAGTCAGATGCGAAAACACCTATGCGTTTTGAAAGTTCTTCCTAAGTGTGGAAACAGCTCTTGAATGCGCTCCTAATTTATTTATAAAAACGTGAGAAGCATTGTTTGAACACGGCACTGAGAGAGCTAAATGAATCTTCTAGACTTCGACATAATGACGCAAAGTGAGACTGAAACTCCTTATCCCGGTCACCAACAACACGGCTACTTTCAATCCCAGCGAATCAAAAGTTCGTAACGCCGCAGGTGGTACTCGGGTGGTACCAAGACATTGAGAAGCATTCGCTCAAAAGGTATCTGATCATCCGATTCCATCTGTTCGAGACGTTTTGAGCTTTCGAACATGCGCACATCTCTTAACAAAACATTTGGAAGGACGCCGCATCTCTGTCTGACGCAGTTTCTGAGCCTACAATCGTCATCTGTTTGTAAGAGGACATTTTCAACTTATGCCCTCATGGTACCGTACCATACCTTGTACCGTAACAACAAACAGTGTGACGATTGTAGATCGTGACTACGTCACTACGATTAGGATCTGAAAGCTGCTATTTGCATTTGGGACCTCAGCCCTTTTGCCACCAGCTGACACGAATGGAGGCGAGGAGAAAAAAATTCTGCCCTGGTGCAATTCTTCCGACTTCCGACAACTTGACCGACGTTTGATCGTGAAGAGAGGGTTGCTCGGTTATTTATCTATTGGAACGGTTATTACTCTATCTCCTGTAGTCTAGTAGGCAGAATCCGACTCCGCATATTCATCGATCACCTCTTGTACGGCATTCTTGGATCCCATGACGAGGGGAATCCGTTGGTGGACGTATTCAGGAACACATTCCATCACTCGCCGCTTACCAGTAGTTGACAATCCACCAGCTTGTTCCATAATGAAAGACATTGGAGCTCCTTCGTACAAGAGTCGCAGTTTACCATTGGTGTTCTTGGTATCTGCAGGATATCCAAATACACCGCCGTACAACAAGGTTCGATGGACATCGCCAACCATGGATCCAATGTACCGACTGGAGAATCGCTCACCCGACTTTCCAGTTCCTTCACGCCACCTCTTTACTACCTTTTGCATGGGTTCATCCCATTTTTCTAGGTTGGCTTCATTGAAGGAATAGATCTTGCAGTCTTCTGGAATCTTGATGTTTGGTTTGGAAAGAACAAACTCCCCAATGGTTTCGTCTAAGGTGAATACGTAGACTCCATTGCCCAAGGTCAGAACCAAGAAAGTGGAGGAGGAATATAGACAGTATGCTGAAGCAACAAGGTTGGTTCCAGGTTGGAGTGTGTTGGCTAGACATTGTGCTTCTTGCTCAGTACAGTCTTCTTCGTCCACGCAATCGTAGTCAATCTCACAGCAGTCGTCGTGTTCATAGATCTAGGCAATACACAACAGGAATAGACAGAGAGGAACAGGAATAGGAAACGCAGTGAGCATAGGGATAGAAACGTTGGTTCATGGGTACGATATGGCTGTCACAGAACTTTTTCTGAATTTCTCAGCATCTCATGGCTGTTTGGCTTACCCCAATGATTGTCCCCGTTGGAATTCCAGCATCCACATTGGAAGAACCATCCAATGGATCAAAGACGGCCACATACTTTTCTCCTTCATCAATAACAATTTCTTCCGAATCGGTAACTGCATTTCCAATCAAATCAACCTGTTTCAATTGTAGAAGTTGATTTTAAAACAATACAACAGCAAGAAAGGATATTTTGAGAAACATGTCTCAAATAACATAGAAGAAAACTCAAATTTTCACTTACTGGCTCGTCTTCTTCTTCAGATGCCAAAATACCTAATCGTCCTGTAAATCGAAGTGCCCGCTTCAATAAGTCATTCGTAATAACGTCCAATTTCTTTTGATCTTCCCCTTGAACATTGACGTTTCCTTGATACCCCAAGGTCTCAGAACTGGGCAACTGCGACCGCTTGACCAAATTGGAAATAGCCTTACATGCGGTGTCTATCGCACCAAAAAGAGTTGTAATTTCAGCAATCTCTGGGTTCAATATGGCCACTTCGTTCATGAATCGAGTCAAAGTCACACCTGTGGTCTCGCACACTTCATCAAAGACGGGCGCCTTAAGAGTAGGACGATTCATGGAAGGTGCCTCCTCCATTGTGGAAGCGAAGTGTGGGAATTCAGGTTGCCGGAAACGGTTGGTATTTGTGAATCCATTGCTTGATGATATCGTCAGGAACAGAACCGATAAGAAAAGCCTCATGCTGAAAGTAAAACGTTGTATGTTGTGTGCGGCAGAGAGGTATATTGATGGAGCATAATCGAGGCGTCATGTGGTATGAAGAAGATACTACAGTCGAATGAATCCAATATCCTGAAAATACGCGCGCCTCACAACGAAAATGATGAGCCAAGATGATTCAATATATTTCTTGGGCAACAATTTGGTGAACCTAGTTTCATCCCTATTGGAGACTCGTGGATACCTTCCTCACTGTCATCACAATAGCCAGTAAATCATTGTGCGAACCTGCATATTATAGGTAGAGTCACGCTTCCTTAGACCGAGCAAAATTCCGGCAACAAAAAATGAACCGAATTGCAGTCTTCTCCTCGACAATCCTACTGATTCTGGCGTCACGAGTTGAGTCCTTTTCTCCAGCCAATCCATTGTCGAAGAATGTTGATTCCCGTCACATAATTCATCAAGCCAAGGCTCCGGTCTTTGATGAAGTCTGCGATGTGACAGGAATCACTCTGAAACGATTCATGTCCGAAGTCGTCTTGCTGAATCCAGAACTCGGCGAATTGGGAACTCTATTTGGAGCCATTGATACTGCTTGCAAGGCTATTTCAAATTTGGTTAAACGATCGCAGTTACCTAGTTCCGAGACTTTGGGATACCAAGGAGAAGTTAATATTCAAGGAGAAGATCAAAAGAAGTTGGATGTGATTACAAACGATTTGCTAAAGAGAGCGCTAAGATTTACAGGGCGATTAGGTGTGCTGGCTTCTGAAGAAGAAGACGAGCCAGTAAGTTTTATTCCATCATGATAGATCAGAAATATTGAGAATGGGATGAATATCTAATACAAAGCATCTCTTATACATTTCAGTTGGATTTGATCAGTTCTCTGCCGAACGAAGCCATCTTTTCCGACACAGAAAAGTATGTTTGTGTCTTTGATCCATTGGATGGGTCTTCCAACGTCGATGCGGGGATTCCTACTGGAACCATCATTGGTATTTATGAACACGACGAAACTTGTGCCATTGATTTCGACGATTGTACAGACGATGAATGCTCCGAGCAAGAAGCTCAGTGCCTTGCCAACACATTACAGGCCGGTAACAATCTGGTGGCTGCCGCCTACTGCCTATATTCTTCTTCTACCTTTTTGGTATTGACGCTCGGGGCGGGGACATATGGGTTTACTTTGGATGAGAACTTGGGAGAGTTTATATTGAGTCACCCTGCTATGAAGATTCCTGAAACCTCGTCCATCATTTCCATGAACGAGGCCAATACCTTCATGTGGGACCAGCCATTGCAAGATACAGTCATGAAATGGAAAAGGGGAGAAGGCAAATCGGGCAACTCCTTTTCGAGTCGATATATAGGCTCCATGGTCGGTGACGTCCACAGAACGTTGCTCTATGGGGGCATCTTTGGATATCCAAGTGATACCAAGAATCCAAATGGGAAATTGCGACTCTTATACGAAGGTGCTCCCATGTCCTTCATTGTGGAACAAGCTGGTGGATTGGCAACTACTGGTAAGCAACGAGTGATGGAAATCACGCCCGACTATGTCCATCAACGAGTACCAATCATTTTGGGGTCAAAGAATGATGTACAAGAAGTGATTGATGCTTATGAGAACGCATCTGCGTCTGCTGTAGCGTAAATATAAGGAAATAAACAGGAAGTGGACATAAATGCGGTTGTATATCGCTGGCGCGTAAAACCCAAGATTCTCTTTCTTTCGTAAAATATGAAAGGGCTTCCAATTTCATCTTTGTGGATACCGGTTTTTCTGGGGGGAATACTGTGTACCAATTCTTCTCCCCGGCATTTTGAAACATGCACGCGGCCAAATCATCAACAAAGTGGTTTTTCGTTTTTTTTCGAAGTGTCGACATTCCTTTTTCTTGAACCCACGCGAAGTTGTTATACTTTCATAGCAAGGAAAAAGCTGGGATCGGCCCTCAAGTCCGCATTGTCCTGGTGCAAGTACCCCACAAATTTGCCACTGATTCATCATGACAAGCACTACTGTGATGGATCAGAACAATGAAACCGTCGCTTTTCTCAGGTCTCGAGAGTTTTCCAGCGCTCTTCAATCTGCCTTGACAGCCTTGAATTCTCATCGGACATCTGCTGCTGCAGCTGCAGATTGGATTTCCGACCGTAGCCCAAGCGATGAGAATCTTGATCTCTGTATCCTTCAATGCGAAATGCTACCGGAAAACGGCAGTGATGTTCCTAATGATCGAAATCATCATGCATTCGTTTTCGCCCACGGCATTGCATTCCTTCCTACCATAGCAACAGATCTTGAAACTATCTCTCCTATTCTCATCTTCAACGTGGCCCTTGCCTACCACCTCCTGGCTGATTCGCAGAATGAAGATACTTTCGAGTCTCGTCAAACGTTGCGCAAAGCTAGAAAGCTATACGAGTTGACCTATATCCAAGATGCCACTAGTCACAATGTTTTGTTTCAGTTCGCCATAAGAAACAACATTGCTGCTATTGAGCAAAAGATCGGTAGAGTGACGTCCGTCGACGAGTGCACAGAGTATTTGAAGTCGGTTCATCGGCTAATAGACCGAGGATGCAACTTGAGGATACGTCAATTGGAAAGCTTTCTGATGAGTATTCCTGCAACAGCCGAGACTGCTGCAGCCGCATGATTAGTAATTCCACCATTCTGGTAGCTCCAAGCTTCTTGCTTCTGGATGTCGCAACGATCAATGAAAAATAAATGACATGAACGATGTAGCAGTAGTCCTAGGATTGTTGAGAGCAGGATGTGTTTTATAAAAATAGATGTAAATTTCATAAACCCAAGAAGGGGTACCGTATCGTATACCAACGTGTTGAATCAAATCGGGTGATAGATTGGATGAGATCGCATCCAATTGCTTCTTATCAGAGCGACACATCAATCATCATACGGTACAGTACCAGGTACCATGGTAGTACACGTACCAGGTACACGTACCGGTAGGTAGATTAGAAAAAATGAGAAGGGTTTGGGTTCTGTGACTGGTTCGACTGCTTCACACGAAGGACTTTACAAGAACTAAAACCAACCACCAGCACCAGCATCATTTTCAAAAATTGCACTCTACCTGCAACTACAGACTACAGTATAATTCAGCGAGGTGAAGATACAACCACCTAAACCTCCATCCTCTGAAACTCTTACGTCGTGTACCAAAAAATGGGAGTTCTTGGAATCATAATCAGCTTTATTGTGGCACCAGTGGCTGTTCTCTTTGATCTTTGGCTCTTGGGAGCATCCGCAGGAGCCACGATACAAGAACGCAAAATATGGCAAAACAAAAAGCTTCCTTCCATTAATCCCTTTGGCCTCATCAAGGTCTTTTTGCTAAACGTCTGCTGGATGGGCGGAACTCAACTTGGTGTCATTTTGGGATTGCTCAAACGCGCCCTTATGGGAAAGAAAAACATGAACATGAGAGACTTTTGTCACAATGGCGTAGAACGCATGGTTGGACAACTGCTCATTAGACTATTCGTTGGGCCCGAGGTTATCATCCGAGGAAAGGAAAATCTCCCTCCTGAAAATCCAGGATCTCCTGCACCAGTGATGATTGCCAATCATGATTCCCAACTTGACATTGCTGCTGTCTACTATCTGTGTCGATCTTGGCGATGGATTGCCAAGAGCAGTGTCTTTTTCTTGCCCGGTGTGGGCCAACTCATGTACTTTGGGGGTCACGTCTTCATTGATCGAGTGAAGAAGAAGAACAAGTCGTCAACTGGGGCTCGCAATCTCTACATTAAATCCAACGAGTCCCTTCAAGAAGGAGTCCCCATGTTCTTCTTTCCGCAGGGAACTCGAAGATTGGGCGAACGACTCCCTTTCAAGGACGGGGCCTTTAAGATTGCCATGGAAAACAAGAGTCAAATTGTCCCAATTAGCATTGAGATCCCACTAACTGCCTGGAATTCCATGTATCCTTTGCAGGGAGGAAAGGATGTGGCACCGATCATTTTGACTATTCACAAGCCAGTCGATTCTAAGGACTTTAAGGAATTGGAGCCACTGAAGAATCAATGCTTTGATACGATCTACAGTGTATTGCCAGACTACACCAAGGAGAACTAAGGGTTGCCCAACCTGACATCTGCGTCATCATCTCTGTCGTTCTCATACTTAATCTCTGTGGTGTTTCTCTTGTCAAGATTTTGCCGTTGGTACAGTTTGTTGCCCACAAAGATTCCGTGTCTTGATGATAGAGTCAGTCGTAGTTAATTTTAAATACATTGAATATACAAAGTGGTTCAATTCGTCTGGTACATTACCATTTCTTTTCTGAGAAGATTATACCTTTTAGAGCCATCAAGTTTTTGACGCATGACAATTCATTCCATCCTACATTCCATCATTTCCTTCAGGTAACCTTAAAGTCTTTCTGACATCTGCTGACCAGAATGCGATTGATATCTAGTGCTGTTGAGTTTCACAACTCATAGATGATGACGCAATTATGTGCATTTAGTGTTGGATCCTACGTATGACGTATGAGTGTCATTTTTTATTTTAAAAAAGAACAAGAACACTATATTTCTGTAACACTAAACTTTTGTCTTTTGCTTTGGTTGCTGCTGTCTATTGTGCTGGCAGCGCTGAGATTGACGCCAAGCTGATGGGCGGTGCCTCTTGAATCCGATCCATGGCCCTTCGAATGGTCGCCCGACAAGTTGGTGTTGCTGCCGAGACGGTAATGGTGGCATGATTTTGCTGTTCTTCCAGCACATGATGATGATTCGACAATGACGACGCATTGATGTTGCTGTTGCTGCTGTTGTTGTTGTTGTTGGTAGTGCCTGGTGATCGAAAGGAATCCGCCAAAATAAGGCCGACACCAATCCCGACTCCAAAAATAGTAATGGCAGCGTTCATAATGGTAGAGAAGGAAAACTGTAGGAGGTTGTTGAGGACAAGAACGCTAGTGTTGATACGTCGTGTGGCAGTGCTTTGGTTGAGTCGATAATTCCGACGACCTTGAATGAAGCGTCGGGAAGTTGAAGTAGAAGCTCTGGTATCCAAGGAGGGGCGAGTGCGAGTAGTTCCTCTGTTGTTGTTGGTTTGTTCTTGTTCTTGCTGTGACAAGAAGTCAGGAGAGGATGAAGCTACTTCGTCCGTAGTATCGCTGTCAATGGAAGAAATAGACGAGTTCGAGTGAAAGGTAGAGGTCGAAGAATTAAGGTCGGAAAGTTCTGGTAGGGTAGTTGTTGCGGAAACGGTTTCGTCGGATGGTGCTGTGAATTCTTGACTGTAAGTATTCATAAAGATGCGTGTTGAAGGATGCTCTTGCTTGCTTGACAAGTGAAGAAGCTTGCAGATTCGTGGTTGTGAGGCTTCCTTGAAATGATTGATGACTTGACAAGCGTTAGAGAGGGAGTCGGCACTTGGTTTCTTACCTTTACGTGTCAGTTGGCTATTATTGTTGGCATGCAAAATCCAGGAAAGGAACCCGGTGATGTCAACAAACATCAACAAACATCATTGACGTCAGTCAAATCTCAGTGTTCGTCCTTCGCCAAAAAGTTTGGTCAATCTTCAACAAAAATCGAGAAGAGATTATTCTGCATGAGCCTCAAAACCGAACATTTTCGCATAATGGTTCCCACACAACATTTTGCAGGCGCTCCACACATTATTCATTCGAGGTACCGGTAGCCCAACAACAGCACTACTCATTATTAATACCATGGCGGACGGAGCGAACGATGAAGCAGTCGGGGACAACCCAGAACAAGCACCAAGCGAGGAAGTAGTTGGTGACGTTCCATCACCAAAGAAGGCAAAGCGTAAATCTGCTGCTGCTGCTGCTGCTGCTGGCAAGCGAAAGAGCAAAAGGGCTAGCACTCTGAAAAAGGAAGCTTCCAAGAAGGCGGTTGATAAGGAACAGCATGCTCCCGATCCACCAGAATCCGAAGCCTATAGCGAGATTAAGGAGCAACTGAACCAACGCTACAGTTTGGGAAGAATCCCTGAGGCAGTAAAAACAACATCGTTTGCCAAACAAGATTTGGAGGTTGGACGAAATCCCAAGGTTCTACTCAGCAAAAAGTCTTCCATCTTGGCCAGCTCGGATGATCCCTTTGCCACGCGAGAGGGAAAGACTCTATTGTGGCGAGATATCAACATGGTCTTGTCAGGAAAGAAGGATGGAGAGAAGGATCGATACCTGTTGGAGGGTGTGTGGGGGGAGGTGCCGCAGCGTAAAACGACTGCCATTATGGGTCCAAGTGGTACGTTGCAATTGCAGAAGATAGAATATGCGGTGGCAGTGAACATTCTGTATTCAATCGCTCATCTTGTCCTTGCTTTTTATTGTTATTATTGTGTCCAATCATGATTTGTTCTTTCTTTAGGTGCTGGAAAGACCAGTTTGTTGAACATTCTGGCTGGTCGAGCGGCATCTCGGGGCCGGGTCAGCATTCAGTCAGAAATTCGTTTGAACAACTACGTTGTGGATCCAAAAAAGATTGAAGTTCGGCAACACATTGCCTTTGTGGCCCAAGATGATTCGCTTCAAGTCACCGCCACACCACGCGAATCCATTTACTTTTCGGCCAAATTGCGATTGCCAAAAGATACCCCTGAAAAGACTTTGATCAAGCTCACCAACAAAATGTTGCAAGAATTGGGATTGGAAAAGTGCGCGGATACCTTCGTGGGAGGAGCCTTGCTGAAGGGTATTTCAGGAGGAGAACGCAAACGTACTTCCATTGGTGTCGAGCTGGTTGTCAAGCCAGCCATGGTCTTTTTGGACGAGCCCACTTCCGGCTTGGATTCCTTTTCGGCCATGCAAGTGTGTCGGGTTTTGCAAAAAGTGGCCCATGCTGGGTCCAGCGTATTGTTTACCATTCATCAACCTGCGTCAGATATTTTCAATCAATTTGATCAACTTATTTTGCTGAATAGGGGACGGGTCATGTACCAAGGAGCCGTTGACGACATTGAACCTTACTTTCAACAGAGGGGGCACCCATTGCCACCTCGATACAATCCAGCGGATTGGATTATGACTGTGGCACAATCAGTTCCCTGGGAGGAATTGATTTCGTGTGGATTCTTCCCAGAAGACAAACGCCATTTGCCAGATCCAGATACCGAGATTTTCGTCGATGGCAAGGATGCCTCCGGTCACCACAGCGATGAAATGGATGATAAGAGCTACATCAGAGCTGGCATATTGACCCAGGTGCATCTCTTGTACTCAAGAGAGATCAGAAATATTACTCGGGACAAGGCCTCGATTGGAGCTCGATTCGGATTGACTATTTTCTTGGCCGTTTTGATTGGAATCATTTTTTTGGACGTTGGAAACACGGACAAGGCCAAGCCACAGAATTTGCAAAGCCATTTCGGCGCCTTGATCATGGTGGTCCTCATGAGTATGTTTGGTACTGCCCAACCTGCCTTGTTGGCGTTCCCCGAGGAGCGTCCAGTTTTCCTTCGCGAATATTCCACCAGCCACTATTCCGTCGTTGCCTACTTTATGGCGCGACTTTCCATGGAGGCTTCTCTTACGGCCCTTCAAGTCTTGCTTCTCCTGACGATTGACTACTTTTTGATTTCGCTGAATGGTCCCTTTGGCATCATGTATATTGCTGTATATGCCTTGGCAATGTCCAGTACCGCACTGGCGGTTCTATTGGGTTGCGCTGTGGAAGATCCAAAGTTGGGTCAAGAAATGCTCCCCATTCTGTTTGTTCCACAGATGCTTTTTGCTGGTTTCTTTGTAGTACCCGAACTCATTCCCGTCTGGTTGCGATGGGCCCGATACTTGTGCTCATTGACCTGGGCGATCCGTATCATCATGGTGGAAGAGTTTGGAAACGGTTGTGGAGGTGGAGAAGCTGATGCGGCTTGCGAAAGAGTCTTGAACTCTGTTGGTGCCTCCGAAGATGAAACATGGTGGAATTGGCTGATCTTGATTGGATTGTTTGTTGTCTTCCGATTGGGGGCCTTGTTCATTTTGCGACAAAAGGCACTCAAGTTTTACTAGAGGAGAGAAACGGAAAAAAAACAACACGTGGCGTTGGATCACTGGATTTGCACCAAATACAGGTGTCCAGGTCAAAATAATGAAGAGCGTCTTTGCATAATCGCAAATTTGGAAAAGGAGCTCGATCATAATATGTATGTCAGTATTTGTTTTGCATACATACTTAGTGAGGAAGAACAATCAATGGGGATTTTATAATCGAAATAGTCAAGCTTGCATAAAATACTGATTGTAGCTGGAGCTTACTGCAGAACTTGTCGAAAATGGAAGATAAAATTTCTGAATGACAGACAGCAACAAGATTGTCGTCAAAGTGCTTTAGACCCATTTCGAACCAGCGGGACCAGAAGGCTCCTCGTCTTGAGCATCTTCTTCATTGTCCGTGTTGGCTTTCTCTTCGTCCTCCTCCTCATACTTTGTTGTCCAGCTTCGTTTTGCATCCATGGCGTTATTGGCGAGACCTGAGAAAACGAGAATGAAAATTGATCGTCTGGTGAGGGTTTCATATCCACCTATCCACGATATGCAACTGGCCCATTGTTGTAAAACTTACTGTCTGCCACTTTGTTGTTTTCGCGGTATACGTGCTCCAAGGTCAACTGACAGGGTTGCCCTGTCTGTTGTTGACACTCCTTTTGAATCTGCTGAAGCAGTCTCTTGGCGGAGCGATAGTAAGGTTGGAGCTTGGGACTCTTGCAGTCAAAGGCACCTCTGACTTGTTCAATAATTAATTTGGAATCGCCTTGAACTATCAAGGCTACAGACTCGTCAGTGCTGCTCAATTGGTACTTTTGTGTCTGCAAGACTTCCAAGACATTCTCAAGCCCACCTACCAAGCCCTGATATTCGGCTTGATTGTTCGTAAGGGAATCCCCAAGGTATTGACGAATCAGAGTCTTACATAACCGCTTGACACTAGTTTTGGATTGCGACTGCTGTATCCGCTTGGTCGCAGCACTTGTGGTCCTACTGGAAGAGCGATTATTGGAAGTGCTGGACGACTTTGTTGTTGTGGTGGTGGTCGATCGGGAAAGGACGATCTGAGTTCCCGCACCCGCAACACCAGGATTCCCACGGGATCCACCATCAAAATGAATGTGAAAGGTCAATCCATTGGCTGCGGCACCTCTTGCATGGATCGGGCCATTGGCGACGGCATCTGAAGTGCTTGTGTTGCACGATGCTTCATTGTCTCGGACCTTTTTCCGTTTATCATTGCCAGAATCCTCTGTTCCTTTGCGCTTACGATCGGCCTCGGGTATCACCACATTCGATGATAAAGATGATGACAAGGAGACAGCAGAGCCCTGAAACTGTTGTATAAATTCCTTGGCTTCTGACTCCGTCTTGAACCCCTTGTATCGGCTTCCTCCAAACCCATCCACTTGTGCTTTGCATTCATCCCATGTTGGAAAGATTCCAACTTTGCGGCCCTTGGCAACCGCATAGAATTTCTTTCCTTTGCTCTTGGGCATTCTCTGCTTTCTGTAAAATACTGTCGCGTTAACTGCACCACCTGACAAACAGTACTTGTAGTAATAGTCCACCTACTGTACAGTATAGTTTCCGTGGTGGTGTTTTGAAAATGGGACTGTATAAAAAAAACAATGCGTTTCAAGTTTTCAGGTTTCGGATTATTGTCGACTAATTCGATTCCACACAGTATTTTATCCAATCATCTCAATGATCCATCTCTGAAGTTTCAGTAGTAATATTACAGTAAGGTCTGGAAGTTAAGAGTTGTTCAATATACCGGTAGACTGGAGTGGAGGATTGAAAATTGTTTGCTAGCCGTGAAAATTACGCTGCTTGACTTTTGATACACAATCCGCCGTACCGGTATCTTTAATGCAAGCCTCACAACAGCTTCAATTCCAACAGCTGGTTCGAATGAATCAATCTACTATTTCTTGGTGGTCAAAGTTCAAAGTGATGCTTGGTTCTTTCGATGGATAGCATCTACATTTCAAGCATCGCCCTTCTGATACGCTCTTTAGCTCTTGTATGCTGTTTGCGATGACTTGAAAAGATTTCCAGTACCAGCACCGCTACATCCAGGACATTGTTGAATGTTCCAATCAATCATTTCTCTTCCATTCATTCCTGGATGCTTCCAACTTTTCATTCTTCTTTTTATTCCTCCTAACAATATAGTTTCCTCCATGTATCCAGATACTTGACTGCCAAATGTTCGCTCAAGTCTGTATTGAACTCCAATTCAGCATCCTCATCCGTCTTTATTGATCGATACCTCATGACCTTGGCCGGCACCCCCGTCATGACTGCCAGTGGCTTGACTGGTTTGGTCACAATGGACTTGGCCGTCACGACAGCTCCATCTCCCACGGGAATGTTCCCCAAGACGCTGGCATCATTTCCCAAAATGACTCCATCTCCCACCTTTGGATGACGGTCTCCGCGTTCCTTGCCCGTGCCACCCAAGGTAACTCCTTGCAAAATGGAGACATTGTTGCCAATCTTGGCCGTTTCTCCAATGACAATCCCACCCGCTCCCGCTTTAAGATAAATACCCACACCCATGGTACACGCCGGATGCAAATCGGCCGAATATCGTCGGCTCACGGTGGATTGCAAGTAGTACGCCAATCCCTTGCGTTGGGCATTCCACAATCGATGTCCGACACGAAAGGCCACCAATGCGTGCAAGCCCGTATTGTGGAGCATGGACGTCAAGGCGCTGTCAATGGAAGGACTACGAGTGGCGGCCGCAATAATATCTTGTTCCAACGCCAACAAATCTTCTGGATGGGGCGACAACATTTCGCACATTAAATTGACCAATTGGGTCGCTGGGATGAGTTCCGTCTCAAGTTCTTGGGCAATCACACTCGACAGGGCATCCAACAAGCTTGGTTGACTCAATACAAATTGATAAATTTGAGTTCCCACTTCGGGTTCCGTTTGCAAGACCAATTTGGCTTCGAGTTGAATTTGTTCCCACAACGAATGCTCCTGGCCATCGTCAAACAACCCCGATTGTTCGAGGACGGGGGATCGATATTGCGACAATGGAACAAAAGGGTCTTTTGCGGTGGTTGTTGTTGTTGTTGTTGTTGTTAAATGATCATCGGCATCCTCCTGTTCGTTCGCATTCGCCATGGAAAGAGCCGAAATTCTTATTCTTCTCGATTGTGCATGTCTTCGCTCTAGTGCTCTTGTGTTTGGAATGGCATCGGTAGTCATCGTCGAGCGTGCTGAGATTGGTACAGGAACCCAATAAGCATTTGAATGCGATAGTAACAATGATAAAGAGGCCAAAACCGAAAGGAACCACAGACGAGAGGATACTTGCGATGATGGGGATCGCTGAAATGATGATGAAGATGAATGGTGATTGCAATAAGTAGATTTCATTCTCTCTATTCTTTCTGAATTTTCTTGATCGTTTATTACAGTCGGTAGCTGACTTGACAATATTGTTTGAAATGAGAAGTGCGCTTATAGGTTGATACACAGAGCTATTTCCCTTCAGTTGGACAGTGTATGCTGCGAATATTTCTGTGAGGAGGGTTGATGGTCATCCGTTTTGGTGATTTTGATCCTTCGAGTCAAAGATGTGCGAGTCTGTCCGCACGTCGGTCCAACAATCAAATCGAAAGCAATCGAACAATTCGGCAACCGCGCAGCTGCGATTGATTGACACTCACTGCCAATTCACATTTTAGAAGATTTTTGTTGTTGTTGTAGTCCACACATCAATCACATCCATCACACATCCATCACACACAGACTCAATAAATAAGATCATGGCAGACGCAACAATTGCAGAATACGAAGCTCAATTAGCAGGCATTGAAGAATTGCTTCAAGCGTCTCCTGAAGATGAATCCTTGTTGACTCTGAAACAAGACATGGTGGACTTGATTGCCTTGACCAAAGCTGATGCCGATGCCGCTGCTGCAATAGCTGCTGAGAATACTATTGAAGAAGCAATCGTGGAAGAAACAACAACTGCCCTTCCACCACCACCTCCCCCGTCGCCACCCAACCAAGACAATACTCCACCACCACTCGAAATCTCATTGCAACAAGCCGTCCAAGCAGGAGCTGCTGCCGCTGCCGCTGCCTCATCATCTGCTGCCAACACAACCATAACAACATCTGAAAAACCCAAAGCGAAAAAGAAAAAGATTACCATCAATTCCGAATTTAAAGTTCCACCCCATCTCATGGCCAAGGAGACGGATTCCGAAGCGGAAAAAAATAAAAAGAACAAGCAGCTCAAGAAACTCAAAAATAAATTTCGACACGAAAAGAAGGAAGCCGAATCCATTCACAAACAGAAATCATGGCAATCCTTTCAAAAGAAAGCCAAACGCAAGGTTCCTGGAAAAGACAAGAGTATCTTTTCCGTGAAGGATTCCAAGACGATGACTGATTTTGGAGAACGCAAGCGACACAAAAAATTATAAATGGGGCGACTGATGGATGGATGGATGGATGGGATTTCTACATGCATGTGTATAATTTTAGAGGGGAACTGGTGCAAAAGGGAAGAAATGGGGACCGTGCCCTTTCATCATCATCGTCATCATCATTGTACAGTATTTTTTCGGCAGTGTGCTGATGCATGGCGTTCTCTTGTGTGTTTCTTTGTTTACTTGTTTGCAATTCTGGCTCAGTGCTTGTTGCCTTGGATTCAATGCTTTTGTTGTTGTTGTTCAATTGCAGTAACTACACAGTATGATACAGTATACCAATAACGTTGTGGCCCAACAGCAAGTGTCCGAGTCCTTGGTCTACCTGCTGCTTTGTTGGGAGGCTGACTGACTCGAGAATTATTGTATATTTCATTTGGAATGGGGAAGCCAGCTTGGAAAGTCGGATCATCGAGGATTGATTCTTCAAGATGGACTAGCAGTTTATATATACTGCTTTAGCTATTCAAAAAATATGTATCTGTAATCATCTTATTTATAATACAATTTATTATTGTTCTGCATGTTGTTGCGAAATTCGTGCGATCGTTTGGAAGGGGCAAAAGCCTGTGAGCCAAATTATTGTTATTTAGTGCGTTTGCCACAGTCCAAATTGTTCTAGTTCCCTTCTAACTTTTTCAATTCATTTCTTTTGAATGAATGAATCATACTAAGAGTAGTATTATACTATTACTTCTTATTACTCCACGCATTGGGAATACCATTGACTCTGAGCGACACATCGCAACGGCGCACAGCAACCAGTCGGATTTTGAGAGCAATCTCCCCATGTGGGAATTCCAGGGGCAGGACAACTACCCTCCTGAATGTAGTTCCCACTGCATTCGGTACACCTTTGTTCGTTGGTATTGCAATAGGGATAAATGACATTGCAGTCTTGGTAGTTGAGAGAACAGCAGTAGGTGTCAGTAGTCGTGGTTGCACCCGGCGTCGGTGCTGGGGTAGGAGTTCGCGTTAGAAAACTGCCTGTCGAATTCCAGTAGGTTACATTATTCCATAATAACAGTTGCGTTGGGGGAGGCGTTGGAGCTCGCGTGAGTTTCGACGTCGGTTTGGCGGTTGGAGCACGACTTGGTACGGCCGTTGGATCCTTGGTGGCCAAGATTGGCTCCATTGTCGGACCAGGTGTTGGCGGAGGTACCGGTGCTACCGATGGCTTTGTGGTGGTTGGTGAGCTCGAAGGCAAAACTGTTGGCTTTATTGTTGGGCCGGGTGTCGACAAAGGTACTGGTGCTGCCGATGGATTTGTGGATGGCGAGCTTGATGCAAAAGCTGTCGGTGATACACTTGACTCCGTCGTTGGACCAGGTGTTGACAAAGCGTCTGGTGCTACTGATGGCTTTGTGGATGGGGAGCTTGAAGCCAAAGCTATCGGTGATACGGTTGGTGACATTGATGTTGGTGAAGAAGACGGAGTCATGGATGTCATTGTAGATGGCGAGGTACTTGGACCCTCCCTTGGCACTGCAGAAGGAGACTGACTTGTTGGAACCAATACGGGCGCATTCACAGTAATGGGTGTGGCTATGCTTGGAACAGGTGTTGGTTGCGGCTCTGGCACGAGCGTAGGGCCAACAGGAACTTCTGTTGCCAACTGAACTGTAGGAGACTCGGTCGGACTATTGGTTGGTGATCTAGAGGGAGCATCCGTTGGTGATATGGATGGAGCTTCGGATGGTGTCACATCAGTGATATTTCTTGCATTCACCGATAGGAACGAGTCACCTAGGTCCAACTTTGATGCAATATTGTCACCGTTTTCCAACTCGTCCAATATGATAGCCTCGAGGTCGGGAGAGCTAATGTCAGCATCCAACAATACGGAAAATTCGACAAAGACAACATAGCACAACCCAGTAGTTGTTCTATCAACGCAGACTGCATCGGTTTGCACTTCGCCTTTGACATTGGCGTTTAGAATCGCATATCGAGAATCATCGAGAAATCCATTCAGTTCTCGGAATGCTCCACGGATCACTGGCTTTGCAATGTTGGTCAGCTTTCGCTGATCTCCAACCTTGCAACCAGCCATGGCCGGAAGCAAGAGCTCTTGAATGGAAGCCAACAACTCCTGTACCATTTCGTCAGTCATTTCAGTTTCACTCTTGACATTGATCTCAATATTGGCATTCCAGTTGACTTGTGACAGTGTACTGTTTCCTGGAATGGTTTGGTTGTTCATAATGGCAGCGCAGTCTTCAGCACTTGGTGGGTCCAGAAGCGGCTTTTCGGACGGTGACGCTGTTGATGTACCAGTTGGAGAACCGGCTGGAGCCTCAGGTGGTTCGGTTGCGTTGATGGTAGGATCTTGGAAGTCAGCATCTTGGGCTGGTGCACCGTCATCATCATCGCCTTTGAGAACAATGAAGGCTGTCACTCCACCGCCGATGACAAAAATGGCAAAAGCCAAAAGAATCCACATTTTGTAAGAAACTTTTTTTTGCTTTCGTGACTTTCGCTTCTTGGACGCCACTGATTTATCCTCCTCAACACCTGAGCCCTTCTTGAAAGAATCTGAGTCGTCCTCAATCAACACGCCAGCAACTACATTACCTTCCACTGGGGGAGTCTCTGAATCTGTTTCAGTCACGTGTCTCACTCCAGGCTTGTTGGATTTCGAGCTTCGCGATCCCTTCACTTTGCTCTTGGCACCGGCATCGTTTCCGTATAAGATCTCGGAAGTACTCCTTGTATCAGTAGTACTATTTGTGCTGCTACCTTTCTTGCTGTAATGGGAAGAAGACCCCGTCACGGCCTTTGACTTTGCTCTAGCATCTTCGTCATTCACTCCATACAATATTTGATTGCTGCAAGTTGTGCTCCTGCTTTGCCCAGATAGACTGACAAGTTCCACGCCAGGTTTTGCAGATCGCTTGGAACCTCGCAATGCCTTTGCTTTGGACTTTGAATCTTCTTCCCCGTACAATACAGCATTGCTACGGGTGGTACCGCTAGTGCTAATGCTTTGTCCTGATACACTAACAACTTCAGCACCGGGCTTCGAGGACCTTTTGGAACCCCGAGATGCCTTGGCTTTCGCCTTGGCATCTTCATCTCCGTACAATATTTCATTACTTTCAGCTGTGCTGACAGTGCCCCTGCTTTTCCCAGATGGACTCACAGCTTCCACACCAGGTTTGACGGTCATTTTCGAGCCCCGTGATGCCTTTGCTTTGGCCTTCGCCTCTTCATCCCCATACAATATTTCAGCACTTCGAGCTGTGCTAACAGTGCTGACTGTGCCACTGCTTTTTCCAGACGGGCTGACAAGATCCTTGATGCTACCCTTGCTACGAGTAGGAGAATCATCAGAGTCCTTTGCTCTAGGTTTGATATCTTGCTTATCATCGGAATTTGTTTTTGGGCTGACGCTTCTTTTGCCTCGCCTAGGAGTTCGAGATCTCGCTTCTTCCGCATCGCCATCATCTTCATACACAAATTCTGATGAGCCACTATGACTTCCTCCACTGTGTGAGGAAGACCGCAATGGGGAGCTCTTGGTGCGTCGTCTATGTCTGCTTCCACTTCTCCTCTTGCGGGAACTTTTGCGACCCATGGAATCTGATCGTCTACCAGAAGAACTACTGCTGCGACTTTGCGTTTTCTCTCTCCCATCATTCTCCTGCTGAGCGATTGCCATAGCATCAGATATGACAGCTTTTGAGCCTGTAGGGTTGCAACTCATTGATGCTGGCATCCGGTTGGAATAAGTGTATCATATAAAGAATAACCGAAATATGCCGTAAGATTGTGGTTGTTGTTTGTTCCGCTTATTCCAGAATTGAGCCAAAAGGCGAAACGCCTCCAGCAGTTTCTGTGAATGCTGTTCATCGCATAAATGTTTGGTCGTAAATTAACACCAAACCATTCAAATCTGCTGTTCTTCGCATAAATGTTTGGTCGTAAATAACTAATTACCTATGTAAAGGAATTCTTCAACTTTCAATCGAACACATATATATTGAAAATGTAATAACTGCATAGACACAATGCAACTTTCATTCGCACATATATATAGTATGCAGGATGTCCCCGCCTGGGGGGTCAAGATGTTCATGATACTGCTACCTACTATTACCAGGTACCAAACAATGCACTAGGTTACTCACAAAGCTTGGACAAGCAACTTTGGTATCATTTCCGGTAATGTCGCCGCATATAGAATGGGCCGAACGCACACGCAACGCTAAATTTCCGTAGCACAAGGTAATCGCGCTAAATAGCTATAGTATTCAGCCATGTCGTGACACCCACAAACTGAAAGCGACAAATCAATCTGTCTGCTCAAGCCACCACCATCCCACTACAGTAGCTACTATACCGACGCTTGCACAACACTGGGAATGGATGACGCTTCCAAGACCTTGTTGGTGGATTCTTCATCGAAGAGAGTAAGCACCGACGAATAGTAAACAAATCATTTTTGACTGTTGCAGACGGAGGATACCGCTGCCGAAGGTGGTGTGAGGTGGTAAAGAATCCTCAATAGTCACCAGGAGTTCAAATTAATTATTTTGGGCAATGATCAATTTTTTTAAAAGAAAAGGCAGATCAGTTTCAATTGACGAGTATCTTGGATTTAGTAGCTACAAATGCACATGAAAACTCGTATTGTATCTACTATTACTATTACCACTACTTCTACTCACATTGTCGATAGGATGGAGCTTGAACGACACATTGAAGCCTCGCACAACAATGATTCACATGATTAGTGCACTCTTCCCATTTGGCAATCCCAGTGGCAGGGCAGCTACCTTGTACAATGTAGTGCCCATCGCATGAGTTGCACCTTTGTTCGCTGCTATTACACCAGGGACTAGTGATATCGCAGTCCTTCAAATTTTCAGAACAGCAGAATGTGGCAGGGGTAACGGTAGGATTTGGCGTTGGTCCAGGGGATTGTACAGGTGTTGGTCTTGCTGTTGAAGTACGACTCGGAACAGCAGATGGGTTCGTTGTAGTCATTGTTGGCTCTATTGTTGGACCAGGTGTTGGCAAAGGTACTGGTGCTACCGATGGTTTTGCGGATGGTGCGATTGAAGCCAAAGCTGTCGGTGATACTGTTAGGTTCATTGTTGGGCGAGGCGTTGACAAAGGCTCCGGTGCTGCTGGTGGCATCATGGATGGTGCGCTTGAATAAAAAGCTGTTGCAGATACCGATGGCTCCATCGTTGGCGAAGGTACCGGTGGTGCCGATAGCGGCGTTGTGGATGGTGAGCTTGAAGTCAAAGCTGTCGGAAATGCAGTTGGTGGCATTGATGACGGTGCTGTAGATGGTGACATGGATAGCATCGTAGATGGCGAGATGCTTGGATCGTCCCTTTGCACTTCAGAGGGAGATGGAATGGGAGCCAACGTGTGTTCATCGACAGGCATAGATGTAGGTGTGCCTGAAACCGGGATTGGTGGCGGCACTGGCACAGATGTAGGGCTATCAGGAACTTTTGTTGGAGACTGAACTGTAGGAGACTTTGTCGGGCTTTTGCTTGAACTTCGAGATGAAGCACTCGTTGGTGGGGAAGATGAAGCTTCGGTTGGTGTCACATCAGTTATGTTCCTTGCATTCACAGATAGGAACGAGGCATGTAGGTCCAACTTCGATACAATGTTGTCACCATTTTCCAATTCCTCCAATATAATTGCTTCAAGATCGGCAGAAGTAATATCAGCATCCAAAAGTATGGAAAATTCCACAAGTACGACATAGCACAACTCGGGAGTAGTTGTATCCACACAACCTACATCTTCAAGCAATTCACCTTTGACATGGGCATATAGAATGGCATATCGAGCCTCATAGAGAAATCGTTTCAGCTCTCGGGAAGCTCCTCGGATGACTGCTTTTCTCAATTCGAATAGCTTTCGCTGATCTCCATTATTGCAACCAGCCATAGAAGGAAGCAGGAGCTCCTGAATGGAATCCAACAATTCTTGTATCATTTCGTCAGTCATTCCAGTTTCACCCTTGACACTGATCTGAATGTTGATGTTCCAGTCGCTTTGAGACAATGTATTGTTATCTGCAATGGTTTGGTTGTTCGTAATGGCAGCACAGTCTTCAGCACTTGGTGGGTCCAGAAGCGGCTTTTCGGACGGTGATGCTGTTGATGTACCATTTGGAGAACCGTTTGGAGCCGTTAGTATGTCGGCAGAAGGATCTTGGGTAACAGCATCTTTGGCTTGTGCACCTTGATCATCGTCGCCTTTGAGAGCAATGAAGGCTGTCATTCCACCGCCAACGACAAGAGTGATGAAAGCCAACGTAATCCACATTTTTTTAGAAGGTTTCTTTTTCTTTTGTGACTTTTGCTTCTTGGACGCCTCATTGGATTTATCACTCTCGACAACTGAGTTCTCCGCCATTACCGAATGAGAGTCGTCCTCAATCGCCATGTCTCCAGCCACATAGTCTTCCGCTGGGGGGGGCATATCGCTTGACGATCTGCTCTCTGATGATTCAGTTTCTTCAGCCACGCGTTTTCCAGCCTTAATGGACCTCGAGCTGTGCGATCGCTTCATTTTGGTCTTGGCATCGAGATCATTTCCGTATAATGTCTTGATAGTACTCCTTCTGTTACTGTGATGCGAAGAAGATCCCAACGATCCCTTGCTGCGATGCGAAGAGCCCTGCGCTACCTTTGACTTTGCTTTGCTGTCTTTGTCACTGATCCCATACAATGTTTCTATGGTTTGGTCGCTGCCAATATTAGCCCCTGTTTTGACAAGTTCTCTGACAAGATCCACACCAGGTTTGGAAGGTATTTTGGGGAGTCGTGATGCCTTTGCTTTAGCCTTGGAATCTTCGTCTCCGTACAACAGTGCAGTGCTACGGGCAGTACCGCCACTGCTCTTGTTGTGTCCAGATACCCTGATAAGTTCGGCTCCAGGCTTGAGGGACCTTTTCGAACCGCGCGATGCCTTTGCTTTCCCCTTGAAATCTTCATCTCCGTACAATATTTCAGCACTTGGAGCTTGGCTTTTTCCAGATGGATTGGCAAGATCTATGATGCCACCCCTCTTTGCTTCAGAGTCGTTTGCTCTAGGTTTGGTATCTTCGGCGTTGGCGCAAAAACTTCTGTGGCTGGTACTCCCTTTGCCTCGCATAGGGGGTACTCGAGATCTTCTGCCTTTCGCATCTCCATCTTCTACATCCAACAGTTCTAATGATCCGCTACTACTCCTAACACTATGTGAGGAGGATCGTATTGCAGAGTTCTTCTTGGTGCCATGTCTGCTTCCACCGCTCCTATTGCGGGAAATTCTGCGACCCTTGGATGCTGATGCACTTCTCCGGTCCTTGGAATCTGATCTCCTTCCTCGGGAATTTTCGCGAATTCTCGTTTTCTCTCTCCCATTAGCCAAAGCATTATTCTCAGCATCCAGGATGCTGGGAGCAGTAGCATCAGTTATCGAGGTTTTTAACGGGAGTCTACTCATTGTTGCTGAGATAGGGTTTAGGATAGCAAACCGAGTTGAATAATGTGAAGAAAAAGCGGAAGCAATAGGATGCTACTATTGTGATTGCGGTGGTTTTGAAGAAGGAAACGAACCGACAATTTCATTGCATTATAAATGTTTGCTCGTAAAACAAGTTCAGACGGTTGTCCCATTCCTCCGAACACACTCAGCATACCAGCCCACAATCGTTTTCCTATGTACCATTCCTCGTCGTCATGTGCAAGCGTGTAATATCCGCGTTGCGAAACAAGGGCTACAGTATCCTTGCGGGGCATATGTGCACGACAGAGCCCCAATGACATGCGTCCAAAAAATGATAAATAATCATCTCAAAATACTGAAAACATAACTACAGTATTTTGTGGTAGTAGTGATATAAAATGGGTTTTAGAAAAATAAAAACTGGTTGCACATGCTCGACTGCCAGGTTATTAGGGTAAATGATTGGAGATGGCACACGTGTACACGTGTACCTGGTACCAGGGTACCAGTACATGAATGTTACGAAAGTAAAATAACTACCATACTGGTGCTGCTCAAAATATGTATTTCGAGCCATCTGTGTCTAACGCACCATGCCTTTTTGGCAGTATTAATGACGGTACCGGTAGCGGTGCTCGATTTGTAGCAAGCCACATATTAGAAATTCATCACAAGACAGTATTATTGAGAGATGCAGGGTCAAGCAACTGCAGAAGAACAATCAAATATATGGACAGTGACGTACAGTACCATTTTACCGTATTTTTCGTCAAAAAGCTTGGACAAACTTCAAATAAATCATCCGAAGATCTTGAGCTAGAGGACACAGGTAGGTACACGGTGACGAATGTATTGATTTTAGCTATTTTGACCATGCAATTTAGAGTATCTTTACTACTCGCATCGCAGAAAGAATAAATCCTGTACGACACAGCGAAGCGTCCCACAGCAGCCAAACACATTGTTGCTGCAATCCTCAAATTTGGCGATGCCGATGCAGCTACCTTGCACAATGAAAAACCCATTGCAATTGATGCAGTTTAACACGCTGGAATTGCACCATGGATCAGGGATATTGCAGTCTCTCAAGTTGTTCGAACAGCAGAACAAGCTGTCAGGGGCAGCAGCCGTCAGAGCAGTGGTCGGACCGGGAGTTGGTTCGGGAGTAGGATTTGGTGTTGGGAGAGGTGTTCGAATAGGCGTTGGATTGGGTGTCGATCCGGGTGTTGGGATAGGTGTCGGAGCAGATGTTGGAGCTGGCGTGGGCCCAGGCGTCGGTTGTGCTGTTGGAACACGACCGGGAATGGCAGTTGGATTTGGTGCCGCCACGGTAAGCTTCATTGTTGGACCAGGTGTTGGCGTTATTGATGGTGAGATTGAAGCCAAAGCAGTCGATGATACAGTTGGAGGAGGCGTTGGTTCGACAACTGGCATGTGTGTTGGTGAAGAAGATGGTATCATCGATGGCTTTGTGGCTGGCGACCTTGAAGTCAACCCAGTCGGTGATGCACTTGACCCCATCGTAGGGCTAGGTGTTGACAAAACGTCAATTCCTATCGATGGCTTCGTGGTGGACGGTGAGCTGGAAGAGAAAGCTATCGGTGACACGGTTGGCAGAGGTGATGGCCCGATCACTGGCACCGATGTTGATGAAGAAGGTGGAGTCATACTTGCATCATCTGTTGGCATCGTAGAAGGAGATTGAATGGGAATCGACGTGGGTGCATCAACAGGAATAGATGTAGATATGTCTAACACTGGCGTTGATTCAAGCAGCGGTACGGGTGTCGGGCGTCTAGGAACCTCTGTTAGTGACTGAACTGTAGGAGACTCTGTCGGCCTCTTGCTTGGCGATGTGGATAAAGCACCAGTTGGTGGGGCAGATGGAGCTTCAGAAGGCGCCATATTCATGATATTTTTTGCTTTCACTGATAGGAACAAGTCATCAAGGTCCAATTTTGAAACAATGTTGTCACCATTTCTCCATTCGTCCAATATAATAGCCTCAACATCGGCAGAACTAATGTCAGCATCCAAAACTAAAGAAAACTCGACAAGGACAACATAGCACAACTCGGGAGCTGTTGCATCCAAGCAGATTGCACCTTTTAGCAATTCGCCTGTGACATGGGCATATAGAATGGCATATCGAGACTCGTCGAGAAATCCTTTCAGCTCTCGAGATGCTCCGGGCATGACTGGTTTTGCCGATTGAGACAGCTTTCGCCGATATCCAACGCTGCAACCAGCCATGGCTGGAAGCAGGAGCGCTTGAATGGAATCCAACAATTCCTGTATCATTTCGTTAGTCATTCCAGTTTCACCCTTGACATTGATCTGAATGTTGGCATTCCAGTTGCTCTCAGACAGTGTGTTGTTGTTCCCTGAAATGGTTTGGTTGTTCCTAATGGCAGCACAGTCTTCCGGGCTTGGTGGATCCAGAACCTGCTTTTTGGATGATGGTACCGCTGTTGGTGTGCCATTTGGGGAACCGGCTGGAGCCTCGGATACAAGTTCGGGCGATTCAGTAGTAGGATCATAGGAGTCATGTTCTTGAACCTGTGCACCTTGATCATCGTCGCCTTTTCTGAGAACAGCAAAGGCTGTCAGTCCACCGCCAACGACAAGAATGGCTACAGTCAAAATAATCCACATTTTGTAAGAAACTTTCTCTTTCTTTCCTGACTTCCGCTTCTTGGACACCACCGATTGTCCATCGTTCACAATTGGTTCCTTCGAATTGGAGTCATCTTCAATCACCATGCCTGCGACCACGTGGCCGGCCTCTAAGGGGGTAATACTCCTCGATTGTCTGCGCAGTGATTCTTTTTCAGTCACGTGTTCCACTCCAGGTTTGTTGGATGTCGACATTCGCGATCCCTTCTTCAGTTTGTTCTTGGCATCATTATCAATTTCATCTCCGTAAACGATCTCGATGGTACTCATTGTGCCGGTACTTTTCTTGCTGTGATGGGAAGAACGTCCCAGCATTGCTTTTGACTTTGGTTTGGCATCTTGGTCGCTCTTCCCATACAAGATTTGTATGGTTTGGTTGCTGCTAATGGTGCTCTTATAATGTCCAGATGCACCGACAGCTTCCACACCAGGTTTGACAGATCTTTTGGAGCCTTGTGATGCCTTTGTTTTTGCCTTGGCATCTTCGTCTCCGTACAATAATGCAGGGCTATGGTCGGTTTCGCCAGTGCTTTTGCTGTGTCCAGACGAACTGACGCGCTCAACACCGGGCTTGGAGGAGGACCTTTTTGAACCCCGTGATGCCTGTGCTTTCGCCTTGGCATCGGCATCTCCATACAATATTTCAGTACTTTCTGCTGTGCTGACAGTGCCCCTGCTTTTTCCTGATGGACTTGCAAGCTCAGCACCTCGCTTGGAGGAGGACCTTTTCGAACCCCGGGATGCCTTTGCTTTCGCCTTGGCATCTTCATCTCCGTAGAAAAGTTCCGACGGGCCGTTATTACTCCCTTTGCTGTGTGACGAAGATCGCAATGGAGAGTTCTGAGTGCGTCGTCTGCTGCTCATCTTGTGGGAGCTTTTGCGACCCTCGGATGCTGATCTCCTTCCCCGACCCTTGGAATCTGATCGCCTCCTACTAGAACTGCTGTGACTTTTCGTCATGTCTCTAATGTTATTTGGCACAGCATCATTATCATTCTTAGTAACAGCCATAGCATCAGGTATGGATACTTTTGAATATGAGAGGGGACTACTCATTGTTACTGGGATAGGGTTGAAGATTCAAAAGAGTTGAATATTGTGACGGATAATGTTCACAGAGTTATTGTTGGGTATTGTTTTGGACGGCGGTCCATTCTTTCTGCATTCGTTAAATGCGTGGCATGAACAAAGAGTGAACTACCCTTGAAACTCCGGTATCCTTTCGCTCATCTACGTGTAAAATATTGCGTAAACACTTTTGCGAAACTCCGTTTTCGCACCATAATTAACGCCGGCTGTTTTAAAATTCGTACCAAACTTTCGATTCCTTCATTCAGGTGGTTCTTTTCCTTGGAACGAGGAGCTATTTTTATATTTGTTGAAAAATATCGTGGGATTCGTACCTCTTCGATGATTCGGAATTCGGACGGTCCAGAAAAATCGCTCACAATCCTCTTGGGCCACTTCAGACTGCGTTCCATAGTGCGTTCCGTCTCTCTACAGAAAATTGATTGAGGCAACGTGGGTGCATCAACAGCTAGGAATGAATGTTGCATCAACAGCTAGAAATGAATGTCGGGGGACCTGGCACACACGTTGGTTGCGGCGTTGATATGGCGTCGGGCTTCGAGGCGGCCGACGCAAAAGCTTGTACTGTACCAATGGGCTTTTTGGCCGTATATTTTATAATATAGTCCTTGATCAAATTCGCAAACAGGCAAGACCTATCAGTTACAATTGATGCCTTCATGTTAGCTATTTTGACCATGCAAATTCGCATGCCTACTACTCGCATCGTGAAGAGAATAAATCCTGTGCAACACAACTAAGCGTCGCACAGCAGCCAAGCAAATTGTTAGTGCAATCCTCAAATTTGGCGATCCCTGTGCAGCTGCCTTGCACAATGAAATACCCATTGCAATTGCTGCAGCTTAGTAAGCTAGAATTGCATGATGGATCAGGGATATTGCAGTCTTTTAAATTTTTCGAGCAGCAGAATAAGCTCGTAGGAGCACGAGAGATTGGAGCAGTTGTTGTTGGATTCGGAGTTGGTTCGGGGGTAGGATTTGGTGTTGGTATAGGTGTCGGAGCAGATGTTGGAGCTGGCGTGGGCCCAGGCGTCGGTTTTGCTGTTGGAGCACGACTGGGAATAGCAATTGGATTTGGTGTTGCCACGATAGGCTTCATTGTTGGATCAGGTGTTGGCGTTATTGATGGTGAGATTGAAGCCAAAGCAGTCGATGATACAGTTGGAGGAGGCGTTGGTCCGACCACTGGCATGTATGTTGGTGACGAAAATGGTGTCATCGATGGCTTTGTGGAGACCGGGCTTGACGTCAAGCCTGTCGGTGATAACGTTTGCTCAATCATAGGGCTAGGTGTTGACAAAGCGTCTGTTGCTATCGATGGCTTCGTGGACGGTGGGCTTGAGACCAAAGTTGTTGGTGATACGGTTGGCGGAGGCGATGGCCCGACAACTGGCATCGATGTTGATGCAGAAGGTGGAGTCATGAGTGACATTGCAGATGGCGAGGTCGTACTTGGAGCGCCCGTTGGCATAGCAGAAGGAGATCGAATGGGAGCCAACGTAGGTGCTTCAACAGGAATGGATGTTGGAGTACCTGGGACACGCGTTGATTGCGGCACTGGCACGAGCGTTGGGATGCTATCAGGACCTTCTGTTGCCGGCTGTGCTGTAGGAGACTTCGTCGGACTGTTGCTTGGCAGTCTAGATGAAACATCAGTTGGCGGGGCAGATGGAGCTTCGGAAGGCGTCACATCAATAATATTTCTTGCATTCACTGATAGGAACAAATCATCAAGCTCCAACTTTGATACCATGTTCTTGCCGTTTGCCCATTTCTCCGATATAATGGCCTCAACACCGGCAGAAGTAATATCAGCATCCAGTAGTAAAGAAAACTCGACAAGGACAACATAACATAGCTCGGGAGTTGTTGCATCCACACAGACTGCATCTTTCAGCAATTCACCGTTGACACTGGCGAATAGAATCGCATATCGAGACTCGTCAAGAATTTCTTCCATTTCTTTGGAGGCTCCTGGGATGACTGTTTTTTCCAATTCGATTAGCTTTCGGTGATTGCCATTCGTGCAACCAGCCATGGCCGGAAGCAAGAGCTCTTGAATTGAATCTAATAGTTGCTGTACCATTTCGTCAGTCATTCCAGTTTCACCCTTGACATTGATCTGAATGTTGGCATTCCAGTTGCTCTCAGACAATGTTTTATCTCCCGGAATTGTTTGGTTGTTCCTAATGGCAGCACAGTCTTCCGGGCTTGGTGGATCCAGAACCTGCTTTTTGGATGGTACCGCTGTTGGTGTGCCATTTGGGGAACCGGCTGGAGCCTCGGATACAAGTTCGGGCGATTCAGTAGTAGGATCATAGGAATCATGTTCTTGAACCTGTTCACCTTGATCATCGTCGCCTTTTCTGAGAACAGCAACGGCTGTCAGTCCACAGCCAATGACAAGAATGGCGACAGTCAAAAAAATCCACAATTTGTTCGAAACTTTCTCTTTCTTTCCTGACTTTCGATCCTTCTTGGACGCCACAGTTTGCCCATCCCCAACAATTGAGTCTTTCGCCTGTGACGAATTGGAATCATCTTCAATCATCATCCATGGAACCACATGCCCATCCACTGGCGGAGTCATACTCCTCGATGATCTGCCCATGCGTTCCACTCCCGGATTCTTGTTGGATCTGGAGCTTCCTGATCCCTTCTTCAGTTTGTTCTTGGCATCATCATCGTCGTCATCTCCATAGAGGATCTCGACAGTACTCTTTGTGCCGATACTTTTACTGCTTTGGTGGGAAGAAGATCCCAGCATTACTTTTGACTTTGCTTTGGCATCTTCGGTACCCATCCCATACAAGATTTGTGTGCTTTGGTTGCTGCTACTGGTGCTCCTACTATGTCCAGATGCACCGACAAGTTCCACACCAGGATTGACAGATCTTTTGAAATTTCGTAATGCCTTTGCTTTCGCCTTGGTATCTTCGTCTCCGTACAAGACTGCAGTAATGTGGTCGGTGTCGCCAGTGCTCTTGCTGTGTCCAGACAAACTGAAACGCTCAACACCGGGTTTATGGGATTTTTTCGAATTCGATGATGCCTTTGCTTTCGACTTGGCATCGGCATCTCCGTACAATACTGCGATAGTATGGGCGGTATCGCTAGTACTCTTGCTGTGTCCAGACGAACAGACAAGCTCAGCACCGGGTCTGAGTGAACCTTTCGAGCTTCGTGATGCCTTTGCTTTCGACTTAGCATCTTCGTCTCCGTACAATATTTCAGTACTTTCAGCTATGCTGAGGGTGTCCCTCCTTTTTCCTGATGAACTGACAAGCTCAGCACCTGGTTTTAGGGACCTTGTCGTACCCCGTGATGCATTTGCTTTTGCCTTGGTGTTTTTGTCTCCATACAAAAGTTCTGATGGGCCGCTATTACTTTCTTTGCTGTGCGACGAAGATTTCATTCCAGCTTTCTTGGTGCGTCGTCTGTGGCCGCTTCCACTGCTCATTTTGTGGGAGCTTTTGCTACCCTTGGATGCTGATCTACTTCTCCGACCCTTGGAATCTGATCTCCTCTTTCGAGAAGACCTGTCGCGAATTCTCGTTTTCTCTCCCCCATTAGTAGGCGCAGCATCGTCAGCATTCTCAATGATAGTCATATTATCAGGTTTGGATGCTTTTGAATCTTTGAGGGGACTGCTCATTGTTGCAGTGATAAGTTTGATGATACCGAGCAGAAATGAAGATTGTGAGGGATGTGCACCAGAGAGTTGCCTATGGTCCAAGTTTAAGACCAAAAATGTGGCACAAATTGTATCGGACCGCCCACAATTCCTGTTCACAATAGTGTGCGGCAATAATTAAAATAAGGAGAGATCTGCCCTTTGAGACTCCTTGGTCACTTCCCTTTCGCTATATTCCGAAGAATCGTTTTGCGAAATGAGCGGTATTAATTTTGAAAGGAGGGAACTGCCCTTTGAAGCTCTTTGGTCACTCCGGCCTCCTTGAGAAGGTGTTCTTTTCACTCTATTACGATAGAATTTCTTCGCGAATTTCCGCGTTTTCCAGAGTCAATTAACACAGCTTAGCTTTCAAACTTTCGATTTCTTCATGCAGGCAGGGGAGGGGGGTTACCAAATTCTTCTCCTTGCGGAAAGAAGGGCATTTCGTTGAAAATAATACAAAATTTGTAGTTTCAGTTGCAAATGGTCCAGAACCGCTCACAATCCTTGCGCTCTCGCTTACCAAAGATTGAGTGAGACTGAGTCCGTACGATACTAGAACTAAAATAAAAACGGAGGACAATGGTTCATATTATATTACCTTTTCTGCGAGAGCTGTCTATCGTAGTCGTGGCCTTTCAAGACTGAGGCAAGATCCATCTAAAACTATGTCTTGACACGCATTTTGAAACGCGACAAGAGCATTACCAGGCGCATAGTGCCGTAGCGAAATTTGAGAACCCCATCTACTACCAGGAAAGACGATAATGTACTACTACATTATACACGTACTATACCGACGCTTGCACAATACTCGCAATGGAAGCTTCCAATACCTTGTTGAATTCTTCGTCGGAGAGATTATGCGTCAATCCCTCGCTCAGCGCCCGAGAAAAGCTAGCAATCATTTTGGGTTGTTTCGACAGTCGTGAATTTGCCTCTGCTTGGGAATATCCACCCGAAAGAGCAACCACCTTTAGACAGGCCGGATGATCCATGCATTCTTGATAGAAATTGTCTTGACAAGGTATGGATAGTTTCAAAATGACTTGTGAAATATTCTCGTCACCACCACTGCTTTCTTCTTGCAACTGATCCAAGGCTTGTAGCAGGCATTTCTTCAGAGTTTCTTCGCATTCTTGTTTCTCAGCACTTTCAATATTGACTTCAGGTTCCAAAATGGGAACCAATCCAGCCTTTAGTATACGCTTGCCATAGTCAAATTGTTGTTCCACTACAACTTTGATTCCTTTTGGATTATTTTCATGAATGACGGATCGCATCTTGGTGCCAAAGACTCCCATGTTTCTGGCGGTTTGCAGTTTTTCTTCGAGCGACACCAGTGAGGAAGAGGAGTAGGGTGCCGAAGGTGCTGGTGGAGATTCCTCAAACGGCTTCATGAGCTGAACACCTGCTACTTTGGGCAATAATCCTTGATCAATTTTCAAAAAGGGAATGATCTGTTTGGTGTTCCATAGATATTGGGCCGTCTGTTGGCCTTCGACGGTGCGATGAAGGGTATCTTCAAACAAAATGGCCCCCAAAACGCCACCAGCACTCTCCTGTGGAGACAAAAATACAGGGCTTTGCATTATCCGACATCGCATGCCATGGACGGCTTCAAACATGGAAGCTTCGTTTCCTTGGTACAAATCGGATGGATACTGGTAGTTTTGTAGCGCACTTGGCGTGGATCCTCCCGATTGGTCCAAGGCTGCCAAGAATCCGTGTCCATGGAGTAGTTGATCTCTCATTTTTTGAAAATTCTCATCGCTTTGCGTGCAGACAGAAGAAGCCGACGATGTTGATGACCCTTGACATACTATTGTCATCAGTATCAATAACACGTTCAGCAATGTCGTTGCTATTCTCATGTTGTTTCTTGTAATTTTCAGCTCAATTTGGTCTCTCTCTCTCTCTCTCTCTCTCTTGTCAGCTGATGTGTCGATAATGATGTTGTCGTCAAACTACCTCTGTAATGTTCACTTGTCTTGTTTGCTGGTTTCTCAGTTGTCTTCTCCTACTGTATTTTGCCAGATGTTTTCTGTCCACCGTCAATTTTTCAAATTTCTTCGACTTTCAACTTAAGATTCCGATTCTCCCCCCTCATCTGCAGTTCCCCCCAACCTTTATAAGCGATGCGGGCGCGCAGATCGAATTTGAAACATCAGTTTATGTTTCTTTCTGATTTGTCATCAATATTGTTGCTGCTGCTGCTGCTAATAATGAAACCATGGGCAACTCATCGCCCTATCCCAAAGCCAAAGGATCAAAACGAGATGCTCTTTATAAGGCAAAAGGTTCTTCTTCGGCTCTAAAGATTTTTGGCACTTCGTCGTCTTCTTCGAAGAACAACAAGAACACTCCTGTAGTTGTTGTTTTGCCAGAAGGGTTGCCAGTCGTCCATGCCAAGCTTTTCTTTCATAGCCCGACCTTACAACGAAGAAATATTCCGCCTTCTGTGGAACGGATTCGATTCAGCGCCTTTGAATCTTGTCAAGCACTGGTGGTGGTATCTAGACGAACAAGGACTATTGACGACTATTGAAATTCAATCCTTTGCCCATTGCACCTCCTTGCAAATGAAGGTAGCCTCACCAAACTGGATGAAGGTCTCTTTGCGTCATACTGTTGCTTAGAACGCATCCAAATCCCATCCAGTGTACAAGTCATCAGACGAGAAGCTCTTGTCGGATGCACCTCTTTGGTCCAGGTGGGTTTTCCAAATGTCCTTCGAACGATTGAAGCATTGGCCTTTTGGAAGTGTCACTCGATCAAAGATCTCGGTACTCCTCTACCGCCCACTGTCGAGACTATTGAATATCTGGCATTTTCCGAGTGTCACCGGTTGACAGAAGTCTCATTGCCACAAGGATTGAAATTCGTCAATGTGGAATGTTTTAGAGAATGTGCACTCTTGGAAAAAGGTCTATTTCCCCGCGTCCGTGACGTATATCATGGAGCGCGCCTTTATGGGATGTGCAAGCTTGTCAGATGTCCATTTAGTGGAAGGATTACAAGTCATTGAAGAGGGTGCCTTTGCGGACTGTGTCTCCTTGGCGGCCATCCAAATCCCATCGACAGTCGAAAGCGTCGCCTATGAAGCCTTTTCAAATTGTCAATCATTGATTTGCATCGAGATTTCTTCTTCCAGCTCGGTCGAACTTTGTGATGGTGCCTTGGTTGGATGTCAATCCTTAGTCAATATCTGCCTTCCCAAAACTAACAAGGACGAGAAATACTCCTATCTAGAATCGTGGAGATTTCACGGTTGCCCCTTACTTCAGCAGCAGTACGATTGCTGGTTGTTGGGCCGAATGGTAAAGGCTCGATTCAACGTACATCCAATTCACTTTAAATGCTACCATGCTTCCGAGACTACCGCGGAGGAACTGCGGCTTGCCATCCAGTCATCATTCGGAACGAGGAAAGATGAAGATGAGAGCGATCTGCTACTAATGGATTCGTTTGGAATGACGCCATTTCATGTATTATTGGCGTCAGCCAAAGCTCGGATGGATTTGTTACTCGTTTTGCTCTAAAAACTTTCACCAAAGTTACTGGATTGGAAGGATAACCTTGGCAAACGGGCCGACGAGTATTTGAGTAGTGTGTGGATGGATGGATCACGACCAATGATGAAGCTAGTGTTAGAAAAGAGACTATTGGATCGTTTATCTCATTGGGGCTCGCATGCCTTTAGGCTACAACTGGAACGAAAGATTCGTCGCCTGCTGGGGGCTGATGACAAAGACAGCCGAAAGAAGCACCTCAGAAGTGTCAACGTATTGATGAAACGATACCAGCAAATCGAATTGGTGACCCTACTAGAACTATGGCTTTGGAAGCAAAGAATGCGCACAGCAGATGGTGGGCTTTTAGAACCAATGATATCAATAGACAGGGCAGGCTGTCGTGGCAAGCGTGTGGGTTTTCCTTCATTCGGCCAATAGTCTTTGAGTTCCTTGGATCTGCTGAGAGCACAGCAAACTAATAATAGAGAGTAACTAAAGTATTCGTGTTCCTGGTAGTTAGAATCGGTAGTATCGAAACAAAACCTTCAGTTCAATCAGTAGAGCGAAGCCGCCATCCATTCCGGCAACAAAACATGTTCCACTGTTTTTCACGAAACATTATACTTGTACTGTACGTACTTGGTACGTATATTCAAACCGGATCCAACTTGTGGGTACTAGGATAGATGTTAGTCTGTTGACGGGCGGTCATTACTATTGTGGAACATTGAACATTCCTCACATTCTTCATGTTCTTCATCCCTTTGTTCTTGATCCGATAATCACCCAGTCCAAAGGCAATACTCCTTCGTCACAATTTTAAGCAAAAACATCAAGTAGAATGAAAACAATCCTCCTCCTTCTATCACATATGCTGGTATTAGCCACTACCGGTTTTAGCGTTTCTCCAAAGCGGCAGCTTCAAACAAGTCTACGTTCTGCACAATCTCCCGTCACCACATTATGGCAAAAGGTTGTTGCAAATTATGACGACGAAATGTTCAAGTTGTTGGACGATGAAATGGATATGGGAGGCAGTAACAAGAAGCTAGGAATCAACTTTGGTTCTCAGCTGATTCCAATGAGCGAACAAGAACGACTTGAACTGCGAGAAGATGTCAGACATATCATTGACGAACAAGTCACCAAAGGCTTGGCAGATTTGGGAAAACTCCGAGAAAGATGGATACGAAACAATCAAGAACGAAATGATTCTTTGGAACAAGTCATGAACATGAATGGAGTTCGAGAAACTGAAAAACTAAACGTGAAGCTCGACACCATGGTTGGCAAGTTCCTCAGTGAGACATCGGAATCTCGCGAAAGAACCCACCACATGGCCTGGGTGGCAGAAGAAATGGCCAAAGAATTAGAACGAGAGAAAAAGAGAAAGGAAAAGGCCAAACATACAACATACACATGGGATGATACCAATAACGAATGGGATGATTGGGACGATTGGAAAACTTGTGGTTAGTGACATTTTTTCCTTCTTCTCCGCACTCCTCCACACCACATGATGACAAAACTGTGCCTGCTCGAATCGGTAGTACAGTATAGATGAAAGTATTTAGAATATACATATTTAGTTTTGAACGAACGAACGAAAGTGTCCTTCTACTGTACAGTCGAACAAAGCGTTCCTAGTCTTCGAGTACAACTGTCCCAGGAAAATGATCCTTGATCCCCTTCTCTGGAATGAGTTTATTTTCAAATATCACCTTGTCTTCATCAAATGAAATGATTCGATTTTCCTTTCTAGCAAAGCAGTAGAAATTCGCTGCCATTGCTACTTTTGCCAAAGAATATCCCAAACAAATATGTCTTCCGAGCCCAAATGGATGGAATGTAGACTTTGCAAACTTGGAGGCCGCCAATGGATCGCCTGCGACCCAACGTTCCGGCAGGAAGACGTGGTTTTCAAAGGTCGGCTCCATCTTCTTTACGTCCTCCCTGAACCGTTCAAGGCAATGCCGATTCTCCTTCTTGTTCAGTAAAAGCACCATGGCGGAAGTGATATTCATGCTGGTTCCATGACTGGCCTCCAAAAGAAGATGCAGGTTCTCCCGAGCGTCCTTCTATGGGGGAACACCATCATCGTCATCTTTTTCTTCACCAGTGCATCCCATTTCAATGAGGGCATCCACAATCTGTTCCATAGCACTGCCTTCTCGATAGTCATCGTTGTTACCACCACCACCACCATTCTGCTGCTGGCTGTTCTTTCGCTCCTTGAGTCGCCGTTGGAAAATCTCGTCAAATCGTTGGCAGGAGAACCTTGCGGATATCCGTTTCTTTGCCTCCACCAATCCCGCTTGAAAGGTGGCACCATTTCATGTGAAAAGCAGTTATTAGGGCCTTTTCCGTGAGCGCAAAAAAATCGGTCGGTGAACTGGTCCAAGATGGCGCTTTCTTCTTCGTCTTCGTTGGATGTCTCGCTCTCGCGATCGATGGAGTCCATATATAAAGTAGGTTGCTCATCAGAGTTAGTTATAGCTGCGTTTCACGGATGACCTCTTGAATCTGGACTTCTTCCTACTGCTTCCAACAAGTTGTTCCACATGGTGGTCGTAAAGTCTTCCAGTATGAACTTCTTGGCAAATGTCTCCAAAAGCTTTTGGTGACAATAGAGACGAGAAAATCTTTCGTATCCGTGGGTAGAGTTTGAAAGTTTTGTTCGCCAAGAATTGGTTGAATATTGTCAGGCATATTGACGACATTATGGCCAATTGATCTTCTGGATTGCTTCGCTGGTGACCATGATCATCATGGATCGGCACCTGGCTGGTGTTTTGCTTGGATGGACGACCACATGGCTCCCAATTCAAAGGCTAAGCCATGGTAGCGCTTGCCAAGAGATCGAAAGAACCTTTGAGCATCGCCACCATAAAATACGACCATCACAAAGGCAGTGAGTGTACTGGTAGACAAGAAGAAGATCTGACAAAATATTGTTTGGTTGAATGGAAATGGAAACGGAGACGGAAAAAGACGTGGTTTCGTCCATTGATATCGAATGTTAAACAAGAACATTGTTTTGGATCGGTAAGAACATCCGTAAGAACATCCATCCTGACTTCAGTTTCCCTTCTTCTTGATCTACCGTATGTATAATACGAATATAGATTGATTCAACGAACTGTGCGCGATCTTTAAAATGAAGGACAAGTAAGATCCATAATAAGGCCTAACGACGTACCTTGGTTTTTGGTTGTGAATGACTTGCTGACTGACTGCATGCCAGACCAACAAAGAAAGATTTCAAGAATTCTCATCCTTCTCGCGCTGCGTGCGTCGGTGGATATCATACGGCGAAAATCTCGTACATACTTGCTCGGCACTTGTAACCCGTACCAATAAATCATTGCAGGAAGCATCGTTCATAAAATGACTTCCTTCACCTATGATGGAACGGAGGAATCATTGTCCGATTCTGGTGGTGGTGGTGGTGGTGGTGGTGAAGACAACAACGGTACAACGATTCCGGAAGACATTGAACAACTTGTGATTGATGCGTCCGTGAACAGTCTTCCCTCTCGACTCTGCTTTCAACGTTACCGGTTGCAGCAAGTCATCTTCAGTGCAGACTCGAAATTGACTACAATTGGAGCTGAATCATTTGTAGGATGCTATGTCCTCCGAGAAATGGCGATACCGCCATCGGTAAAAGTCATCGAAGAAAGTGTCTTTACCTACGCGAATCGCTTGACGGAGGTGGTATTATCCGAGGGATTGCTCACCATAGGAAAGGGTGCATTTTCCTGCTCCGGCCTTAAATCAATCACTATACCCTCTACAGTCAATTCGATTGGAGAGCTTGCTTTTACCGAGTGCGCATCACTGACAACGGTAGTCCTGAAAGAGGGCTTGCTCCGGATTGAAAAATCTGCCTTTGAAACTTGTCAAACCTTGCAGACGATCAATATTCCGTCTACTGTCGAGTTTATTGACGAATCGGCATTCTCAGGATGTTATTCCTTGGCCGAATGTTCTCTGATACCAGAGTCGTCCGCCTTGCAGAAGATTTCACGCCAGCTCTTTGTTTCCTGCGTGGCCCTGAGAAAAATTCAGATCCCCCATTCGGTTGGAACCATTGGAGACCGGGCATTCCAGGAGTGCTCTGGACTCTTGGAAGTGGATCTACCAGTTGGATTACGCTTGCTTGGCATCCATACTTTCTATGGCTGCTCTTCTCTACAACGAATCAAGATTCCTGATACCGTTGTGACCATGGGACGCTTTGTATTTGCAAGGTGTCTAGCATTAACTGAAGTTCAGCTGTCCAAAGGCCTCAAAGAGATTCGTGAGGGCACCTTTCTCGAGTGTCGAGCCTTGTCCAGAATTGATATCCCTTCTTCGGTAGTGGTCATTGGTCCATCCACCTTTGATTGCTGCGATTCGTTGGAGGAGGTGAATCTACCAGACGGTCTGACTACCATTGGGGAGAATGCCTTTGCCTACTGCCGTTCCTTGGAGAGAATCCACATTCCCAAGACCGTCACAGAGGTGGAACAAAAGGCATTCTTCGAGTGTACCTCGTTGAGGGAAGTCAATCCCTTGGAGAGATTGCAAGAGATTGGACCAGAAGTTTTCAAAAACTGCCATGCATTGCAACGGATTCAAATGGCGTCCTCGGATCTCGTCCAAGTGATTGAAAAATACACTTTTGGATCTTGCAAGCAATTGGTAGAAGCTACTTTACCAGAAGGTCTGAAGGAAATTGCAAGCTACTGTTTCTTTCAATGCACTTTGCTACAGGAAATGGAACTACCTACAACCGTAGAGACCATTGGGGCCTGCGCCTTTATGAATTGCAAGAGCTTACGACATGTTGCTTTGCCCAACGGAATCACCATTATTGATACCAAAGCCTTTTCACAGTGTCAGGCTTTACTCCGAGTCAAGATTCCTCCCAGCGTCGAGACCATTCGATCAGCTACCTTTTCCAGATGTTCTTCGTTGGTACAAGTGGATCTGTGTCGTGGATTGAAGAGAATTGAAGCCAGCGCCTTTTCTCGCTGTTCTTCTTTGGTGCGGATTGAGATACCGTCCACTGTGACGTCAATTAAAAAGTTTGCCTTCTTGCAGTGCAAAGCGTTGGTATCCTTTGTGATACCAAACGATACTGTCGAGTTTGCGTTTGCCTTGGACAATGAGTTGGTATCTGTGACGAGACCAAACGAATCAGTGGCCAAGATTGGCCATGGCGCCTTTCAAAAGGCTCCATGCCTCGTCAATATTGAGTTCCCACCTTCCATGAATGGAAAAATCAAAGACGACTGCTTGCAAGGTTGTGACATGTTGGAGGCCGAATACGGTCCCAACCCAGTACACCAAGTGTCTGGTCGGTTTGATGGATATCCAGTCCATAGGAAATGCTACCATTGTTCTGTTACTACTGCCGATGATTTGCGTCAAGCGATTGCGGCATCCAGTCGAAAATGGGATGGTAGCAGCCGAAAGCAACTTTGTGACTTGTTTGGCATGACGCCATTTCATGTATTGTTGTCATCGGTGGGTCCCAATCGCGATTTGTTGTCTGTGCTATGCGAGGAATATCCTGGATATGCCCTTGGGTGGAAGGACAAGCTTGGCAATCGCGCGTTGGATTATTTGATTGGCAATTGGGGGGCAACCTCGTCCAAATCGTTGATCCAGTGCGCTCTCCAAAAGTGGACCATGGATCGACTTGCGAGTTGGAATCGAGAATCTGCCATGGTGCAAATGTCAAGTCAAATGAATCTCATTGAAACCGAAAATGATATGGAACGCAGAGACCGCTTGTTACAAGATTTGTTTGTCGTCATGGAAGGGCATGAACGGGTCGAAGCAATTTCCGTGCTGGAACTCTGGTTGTGGAAAATGGGATTATTGGCGTCCACCATGGGCACAAATGATGATTCGAAACAGTTGCCACCAATGGATCGAGAGAGTTGTCGCGCGAAATGTGGGGTATCCTTTGTGGTGCCCAATGTCGTCGATTTCTTATTGGGTCATGGTCAAATTTCGACGACGACAACGACATGAATTGGTTGGATTGTCCAGTTTCCTCTCATTAGGATAGTTTCGCCTCTTGCTTTGTAAAAATATTTATATGATATAGACCCATTTCAATTCCTACGGTTTGACTAGATGACACCCCAATAGTCCAAACGTCTCGATGACTGATGCTTTTGCTTCTGCTCGTCGTCAACTCCCGGCAGATGATGCATGTTGTTCGATTTGTTTTTGTTCTGGTCAAGGTTCTAGAAGTTGGGTATCCAAGACCAAGGCGTCTGTTCTTGGAATCTTTTGACGAGTTCTCATTGGCAGGAAGGCGATGACGAAAGTACCACCAAAACATCGTCAGAAAAATGATAACCGGCAGAAGAATACATAGGGCGGATGACGTCCGTTGGAGGGAAAAACGTTCTGAAACTTCTCGTTTCGAATTCTAAGTGTACCGTCGACGTCAGCTGCGTGAGTAGAAAGTGTACATACGCGTCATTTTTATTGGGCAAAAAAATCCAAAGCTTGAACAAAGGCGATTGCAATTACGTGGTGTGTTGATCGATGTGGTGTGAGATTTTCACTCCGTTCCTTCTTGTTTCCCAACGCACTTGTTTTGCCTTCCAACAGTTCCAATAGTAGAAGGAAGGAAACCTATAGCAATCGATCGATCAATCAATAAATCAATCAGAACATGAGACGAAGCACAGCAAAAGGCATCCTAGCCTTGGCGGCAACTTATGGTGCTGCCCAAGGATTCAACTCCTTCCAGACGACGCATGTTGGTGGTCGAACAATGCAGAGTCGTGACAGAACTTATGACACTGTTCTGTTTGCCGACACCATGGCACGACCAGGTTTTGGCGGTGGAACGCAACAAGGCGGATTTGGTGGTGGGTTTGGTGGCAATAACAACAACAATGGGGGCATGGGGGGCTCTTTCAATGGTCCAGGAGGAGGAGGAGGAGGATCCTTTCCTGGAGCACAACAACAACAACAGAATAATAATAACGGCGGCGGTCCAAATCCAGCATTCGGCAATGGACCGTCCGTTGGACAGCAAAATGGACCAAACAATATGAATGGACCTGGTTTCAATCAAGGAGGAGGATCGTTTGGCCAACAACAGCAACAACAGGGCTCTTTTCCACAGCAGCAATCCATGGGTGGTCAATTAGCTCAGGCCCCATCGCCAAACATGAATGGACCGTCCGTTGGACAGCAAGGAAGGCCAAATATGAATGCTGCCTCTGCCAGTCGGCCTCAGGGAGGTCAAGGAAGTCGCGCTCCCATGAAGCAAGTGCCCTCCTCCTTTGGAAGGTCTCAATTTCCCCAAGCAACCGGTTCGGCCGTAAGTCATCTGTTTCGTCGACCACGATTATTCTCAAATTTTCAATTGGACGACGACATTGTTGCTAACCTCCACCTCTTCTTTATGTTCCAAACAGATTCAAAAGCAAATGTATGTCATGCAGGAAAAGTTTGGTGACATTGTACAAGGATCTTCCATCAAGACCTGGGGGTTTTCGTCGAAAAATCAAATGGACCGTGTTTTGTTGGAAATGACGACGACCGGTCGTCCACTTGAAGCAAAGATCGAACTCTGGGAAGGTCCTGATAACAAGCCACAGAAAATCAGAGCATGGTCAGAAGATGGTGCCGCATACCCTCTTCGAGCCCTCATTGAACTGCCGTCCAAGCAAAATACCTTGGCCGTCAAAAATACCGGTCCCAATTTCGAATTTCCACTTTCGGCTCGAGTGGCCGATGGTGACAAGCTTGGCTCGTCGGATTTCTCCAATCCAGTTTCGGCGCAGCGATTGTGGGATTATGGAGGTGAAATGGTGAACATTCAAGGAGGTGCCATTGACACTTTTAAGTTTGGCGACGAAACCGTCAGCGTCCAGATTGTCCTCCAAACCATGGGGTTGCCACTCTGCGCCAGGTTGGAACTCTCCCAAGGACCCAACAATAACAAGCAAGTGATTGATATCTACTCCCAAGATGGAATGACCTACCCCGCAAGTTTCGTTCTCGAGACGCCAGGTGACGGCAAGACATTGCGCATTATGAACTCGGCCAGTATGGAATATCCAATTTACGCATGGGTGGAACCAGTCCTCTCCAGTCCCTTTAACAGCAATGTGGAAGTCATTGGAAATTCTCAAATGATGTCTTCGTCGTCTCCTCAGTCACTCACGGCAAGCAGCATGGGACCACCAAGAAACAACATGGCCGTCAGCAACAACAAGAGACGGCTTCAGACGACTCCCGTTTCCTGGAATCCTCAATCCACCAAAATTCCAGAATCGTCTGGCTGGGCCACGGCCTTTAGTGGATCTCCCCAAAACAGTCTCGCATTCTTTCCCAGCTCGACATCTGGCAATCAAAATTATGCCGCAGCCATGGTCTCGTCGCAAGGAATTTACAGTCCCAACATTTCCGAAGGAGAAGTCCGTCGCTTGTTCTACCTCTGGAATGATGCTCTGGCCACCTTGGATTCGCAAGCGGTGGCCAATCGATATGCTCGTCAAGCCGTCCTGCTTCCGACCGTCAGCGACATTCCACGCACTACCCGTGACGGCATTGTCGATTATTTCAATCACTTTTTGGAAAAGCGCCCACAGGGTGTCATTTTGGAATCCTTTGTTCGAATTGGGGACAACTGGTGTCAAGATACAGGAATCTATGAGTTCACCATGGGAACCACCGGTGACCGAGTCAAGGCACGATATTCCTTTGTTTACACCTTTGAGGGTGGCGAATGGAAGATTGCCCACCATCACTCTTCCATGATGCCAGAAGAAGGAAAAGGAACTGTGCTCGAAGAAGACCAAGTTCGAAGCCTATTTTATCTATGGAACGATGCCTTGGCGACATTGGATCCAGATGCCGTCGCGTCAAGATACTCCAAGAACCCATGTCTGCTTCCAACCGTCAGTGACGTTCCCCGATGCGATTATCCATCCATTAGAGATTATTTCGTCCACTTTTTGGAGAAGCAACCTCAGGGACAAATCTTGGAATCCTACGTCCAGACTGGACCTGACTGGTGCATGGACAATGGTATTTACGAATTCTACATGGGGGCTACCGGTGACTCAGTCAAGGCTCGATACTCCTTTGTCTACGTCAAGGAGGGAGGTGAATGGAAGATTTCTCACCATCACTCGTCCCAAATGCCCGAAGAAGTCGTTCCCAAAAAGTCTGCGAATAGTAATAATAATATGCCGCAACAGAACATGCCTCAACAAATGAACAACAATGGAGGAATGATGATGAACCAAATGAACGGAGGGGGAATGAACCAAATGAACGGGGGTAACAACATGCCTTTCAGCTAGACTGAATGAATCTCTACTTGTATAAACTGTATAGCACAATTTTTGTATTTAAATCTTTTGTCATAGTATGGCATTTTTTTCATCCCTTACAGCTTTTATCTTGGACGATAGCGTTGCTTGGGACTAGTTTAGTCCACTCATTCATCTTCAAAAAATATTTCAAACCAAAAAATTGAATGGACGACGACAACAACCGAAGCACCGCCAAGAACGACCCAACACAAGCCGAGGGGAAACCCAAGGAACAAAAGGGTGAGGGCCTAAAGTCTAACACCAAAGCTCGTCGTCAAATATGCCATAGATGCAATCGTCCCCTCCCTGCTGCCTGCATTTGCGAAGCTCTTCCAGAGGTTCCAATCAAGCTGGATCGAACTGGCATTGTGGTCCTTCAGCACCCCCACGAATTGAAGATTAAGAATCGATCAATCCCTATTTTGGAGTTATGCTTGGATGATTCATCACTTGGTCTTTGTGTGGGTAGAAGATTCGATAAGGAACTCATCGACCCAAAGATAATTGAGATTCTTGAAGCTCCGGATCATCTTCCAGTTCTGTTCTTTCCGCCAGACAATGATGAGAAAGATGTTATCAGTTTGATAGAAGCAAAGAAAATTATTAATGATAAGCTTCCAGAAGGAGGAAAAGTAATTATTGTTGCGCTCGATGCAACATGGAAATACGCAAAAGAAATGCATAGGGCCAACTTGCAAGAGAACCTCTATCCGTCAAATCTAATACGAGTATCGTTGCAGCCCAGCGATTTTCCAAAGGATTGGGTCAGTGGCAGGTTCAACATACGAACCACGCCCAAGAAGGGGGAATCTACATTAGGTTTCATGTCCACAGTGGAGTGCATTGCTTGGGCGGCTTCAGAACTCGGAGGACCCAACAACAGCAAAGACTTGTTTGCTACTCTGATGAAACCCCTTGATTTGATGGTTGCGAAATGGAATGCCTTTTGCAAACAGCCAAAAGTACGAAAGACCAAGGCTCCCCAAAAAAAGCGGCGTAGGGATGAATATGAATCATCATGATAGCAATGCCTTATCGATATATATAGACGATGTATGATTATTATTCCTTATTCAATGGCACAATACCAAAAGACTCGCTTCTCCTTCATTATATTACACTTGCCAATCGACAAGCCAAGGACATCGCCTCACCAACAGCCAAACTATCTCCACTTTTTCCTTTTGGCATGCCAAGGAGAGTAATGTCATTCCCGCAAAGGTCTTGGCATCTACGAGTACTACGGCACCCCGATTTAAAAGTAGGCGAACAACATTTGGAAAATCATTGACAGCGGCAAAATGCAACGGACGGAATCCCAAATTGGCCGTTGCTTCCAAGTCGGCACCATGGTTCAGCAGCAGACGAGCGAGGCTACTATTGTGTCCGGAGCATGCCCTATGTAGAGTTGCATCGAATCTTCTATCCGTTGCTTCCAAACTGGCACCTTCATCCAAAAGCATAGGAGAGGCACTCAGACCGGTTACCACATGCATAGGTGTGCGACCACTATTGTTCTTAGCTTCGATATTGGCACCCCGGTCAAGCAGTAGATGAACCCCGTTGTCAACATGATTCTTACTGCTTCTACAAATCAAATGCAATGATGTCTCGCCATTTTCATTCTTTGCCTCCAAATTAGCGCCTCTGTTAATCAACACGTCCATATGTCCGAGTCGGTTTCTGACGGATGCGTGATGCAATGGTGCAGAGCCATCAACGTCCCTTGCTTCCATATCAGCGCCACCAGTTAGCAAGAGCTCAGTGATTTCCAACGAGCAACCCCAGATTGCCACATGCAACAGAGTAAAGTGTCCCTCTCCTCCTGGTGCTTCCACATCAGCACCATAATCCAACAGTAGTTGAGCGACCCTCAGATCAGTAGATCCGCATGCGACGAACAGAGGAGTATCACCATTCTCGTCCTTGGCTTCAAGATCAGCACCAAAACCAATCCCATGTTGGCCAATTTTCCAATTGTAGGAACCGTGTGTATGGAGAAGATTCCCAGTATAGTACAAGAACAAACAACCGCAGATAGTGTATGTTCCAACGGATTTGCACTATGTGTGATTATTGAAGAGCTGCATTTTTTTACAGACACACTTTCTCTTGAAACATATTGAAACTGTATGTGTCCAGTTTCAAAACTGCGAGATGATGAGAGGGCGACGCAGTTTCAAAACTGAGAATTTTGAAAAGATTTAAAAAATTGTTTTGGTGACGGATTCGGTGGCGGCTTTACCATCGAGATAACTGTATTTTTAGGCAAAGATTGGTGATGTAAAATACAAGCAAAATCTTCTCACATCTTCTCACATCGCCATCAATACCGTAGAGTCTATTGAACCAGTTTAGAAAAGAAATTTGCTTCACCTTTTCATTACAATCATCACATCCATGATTGGGTTCCACTGATTCGTTTATGACTGCATGTGCAGGAACCAACACCACAAAATCGCAGCACCCAGGATTACACTCATCATCCATTATCTGTCATGCCAAACATAAGAATCATGACGACTACAACGAAGAAACAACAACAAACGTTCAAGGGGATCAAGTCACGGTTCTATGTGTGCTGGAGAGAAATGCCAAATCGGCAAAACAAGCCTTATGGAAGGAATTCATGCCTTGCACAAAAGTATCGAATGGTCCCATCCATCAGTTTCTCCGAATGCATTGCAGTTCCCGTAATACTTCCAGTATTACTGAATGAATGCATGTGAATAGACAACTTGCACTTTTCAGCACAACTACAGCACGTCGTCACACCAGCACTCCCGTCACGTCAAGACAACATCAGTGACAGCATATTCGTGAGGCCTCTTATCTTTCAAAATGTGCAAGAGAATTCAATAAAGTCACATCATGAGACATCTATGCTTTTGAAGTAAATCGCTGAGACTCTAAAATAGCGACAGCCGCATCTTCCTTCATGAATAAATGCTGGAATTCACATCAGCACAGTAAGCGTGCTGGCTTTCGCTTCATCACATTATGCGTATCCGTCGACAAACCACGGATATTCCCTCATCCCTCACCGACAGCCATACAATCTCCAAATTGCTATTTTGACATGCCAAGGACAGGGACGTCGTTCCTGTAAGTGTCTTGGAATCTGCCATGGCCCCGAACGAGAAATTAAAAATAGGCGAGCAACATCGGTAAAAGCATTGACTGCTTCAAAATGCAGCGGCCGGTATCCCCTATTGGTCGTTGCTTCCAAATCTGCACCTCTGTGCAATAGCAGACGAATGAGGCCGATGTTGCGTTCGGAGCATGCCACATGCAAAGGTGTATTGCCGCTTGCTTCCAAATTGGCACCTCGATCCAAAACAATACGAGCAGCATTTAGATTGGTTGCCACATGCAAAGGTGTACGGCCATCGTTGTTCCTTGCTTCGAAATTAGTACCCCTGTCCAGCAGTAGATGAACCTTGTTGTCAACATCGCTCTTGCTACTTTTACAAATCGAATGCAAAGGTGCATCACCTTTGCCATTCCTTGCCTCCAAGTTAGCGCCTTGGTTCATCAACAGTTCCATGTTTTCGAGGCGCTTTCCGGTGGACGCATGATGCAATGGTGTATTCTCATTGTAGTCCTTTTCTTCCATATCAGGCAGCACCAAGAGATTAAGAGCTGAGCGACTTCAAAAGGACAACTGCAGATTGCGACATGCAACGGAGTCAAAAAATCATATCCTGTTACAGCTTCTACATCAGCACCAAAAATCCAACAGTAGTTGAGCAAACTCCACACCGGATTCGCAAGCATAGAACAGAGGAGTGTCTTCACCATCGGCCTTCACTTCCAGATTAGCACCATTTTCCAGTAACAACCTAGCAATGTCGAAATTAGAATAATAGCATGCGACATGCAATGGCGTGCAATCCTCAGCATAGTCCACGGCATTCACATCTACAACATAATTACGGATCATCATTTCAGAAATATCCACAAGTCCATCTTCGCAGCCTTGCGACTGCAGTCAATGTCATATTGATGCTCATCTTCTTTCATAGAATCTAGTAGTCGTTTTACTAGCATCGAGTTGCCATCGTGCACCGCTTGGCACAATTCCATGCTTGTCTTGGTCTTGGTCTTTGTCTAGAATCAGGCTAGTGTTTTGGTTATTGCTGTGAAGCAAAGATTACGCAATGACACACGCATCATCCGCCGGGTCTATAGTATGTGGGAATGGAACAACACATATATACTCCTCGAGGTTCTGCAGCTCGTCCATTCTTGGTTACAGACCTGCTAGAAAACTTGAAGGCGGCGGCCCTGGAATTTTCATAGTTCCACGTGAAAGTAAACAATCAAGTGTTTGTCAATTTTTCCTCTGTAAGGAGCCATCACGTGTGGTGTATGTGTGGAGAAGATTACCAACACATCATCAGAGCAGCCAGCCGATGTAGATAGGCTTCAACGGATTGGCATTAAGTATGTGTCTCGTAGTGTACCTGATGCTGAGTAGTACCGGTGTGCGACGATGACTATATATACCTATTACATGAACAGGCATTTTTCATTTTTTCCTCGCGCGGTGTTTCCTGGAAACAGTGAAAAAATATTTTTTTGATAAAAATGTGTTTTGGTGACGGATGAGATGGCGGGACTCCGCGAAGGAAGTTATGGACAGAGCTTATAAGATAGGCAAAGATTAGAGGGTGTCAAATATAAGTACTTGTATGCAAACAACGAATTTTTCCAACATTGTCTTACGTCGCCATCTGTAGCAGTGGATCAGAACCGAATTGAAACTTGGGTGTTTCACCTTTTCATTACTACGAGTATTTCCTATCCGTTTGGGTTCGATTGATTCGTTTGACTGTTCCGGACCACCCACCTAAAATCACACGAGACCTTTTTTTCTGCGCCTTCATCAGCATCACACTCTCGTCAACTCGCTCATCATCAATTATATTATCTGCCATGCCAAACATACTAGGCATGACGACGACAAAGAAGAAGAAACAGCAAGACATTCGGGGAGACCAAGTCACGGTTCTATGTGTGCTAAAGAGAAATGCCAAATCAGCGAAACAAGCCTTGGAAGGAATTCATGCCTTGCACAAAAAGTATCGAATGATCCCATCCGTCAATTTCTCTGACTGCATTGCAGTCCCCATCATACTTCCAGTATTATTCGACGAAGAAGAGAAGCAACAGGGTGAAGACATTCGTAGTACTAGCGAGGGCGAGCCAAGTCCAGAGAACTTCGCCCATGCAGTGGTGGAAGAATGGAAACAAACTTATGAATGGGATTGGATTCGACATGTCGATCGACAACTTTGTCCCTACAGTACAGCAGTCATGGGGAATCAGCACCACTTGAATGCTTCCAATAACAGTCAAGGCCAATTTTCGGATGGCTTAGGCCAACAAGATTCGAATGCTGGTGGTGCCTTGGTAGAAGGTCTGACATCTGGACAACAGGCGTTGTATCATGTGATTCGATATCTTGCGCAGGAAGAAAGGGAACAGCAGTCAAAGCAGCAACAGGGCAATAATGATATTTCATTGAAAAAAGATATTCAATCATTGGATATGACAATCTGTCCCAAAAAGCTGGAAGTGTTTGGAGACGACCGTACGGTGGTGTTGCCACCAACCGCATTTCCAATCTCCACCGTGGACCAACTTTTGGAGGCCCATGTCCTTCAGAGTATAAAAGTTGCTGACGACACCAATAATGAATCTTCGAGCAGTTGTTTGAAGAGGCTTCGTCAAGACTTTTGGAAGCAATTGGCAGCCTTTTACAAGAGTCAGCGGATCGCAAGACGAGGAAAAGTGGACCCCGAAAGCAAAATACGAGAGAGTGGTCATCGCTTGATCTGGCCAAATAGTCAAGGGATTCCAGATGAAACTGGACCCGGTGCCCCTGGTTGGATACGAGTGACGGAACAAGGGATTGGCCAGTCGTTTGATATGTGCCGCGTCATGTTCAGCCGGGGCAACATTTCCGAGAAGATTCGATTTGGCAAATTGGTTCAGCCTGGTGAGCGCCTTTTGGACATGTACGCTGGAATTGGATACTATACTCTGCCTGCTCTTGTCATTGGCAAGGCAGCTCACGTGGTGGCCTGTGAATGGAACGAGCATGCGATTCGAGCCCTTAAGTTCAACGTCAAAGACAACAAGATTAGCGAGGATCGCGTGACAATTTTGAAAGGGGACTGTCGGGTCGTATGTCAAGAGCACGGATTGGTGAATCAATTTGATCGTATCAGTCTTGGTCTACTTCCTAGCGCGGAAGGAGGCTGGAGGACAGCCATCAAGGCACTAGGACCAAATGGTGGTTGGCTTCACATTCATGCCAACGTACCAGTTGCTGAAGTGAATGATTGGTCTCTTTGGATGTCACGGGAATTGTGGAATCTAGTCCAAGAAGAACGCAGCAGTGACGAAGTGAATGAACAGTATATTGGCAACAATGAAGAAGATGCTAGTGGCAATAAGTGGATTGTAGTTTGCCATTACGTTGAAAAAGTCAAGTCCTTTGCGCCAACTGTGGCCCATTTCGTTGCAGATGTCTACGTTGGAAGACCCTCTGGGCTCAATTCCTCGAGCGCTAGTTGTCAAGATATCGATCCTTCTTGTACGACGGCAGTAGTGGTACAGACTGATGGCACTTTGATTCACTGTCCAGAGACAGTCAAACCACCGTCTTGTGCGTTGTCACCCGATGGCGTGCTCTCACAAGAATGGATGAGGTGATTCCGATTGCCTTTTTCGGGTGATATGCTGGGTCTTTTTGATTCATTGGTCGGTTTGCCTTTCTCATAACGCAAAAATAGAGATTTCTTCATTGATGATGGTATGACATTGAAACGTAATTTTAAAACAATTACACAGAATCCTACTAGGACTACCACCATACTTTCATATTAGACTTTCTCCTTTTTCTCCTCGGCTTCAAAATATTCGCCCTCCCACCAGAGGCTGTCATCGTATTCGTCTGGCGCCTCACCCACCGTCTTCATCATGACTTTGCCTGTCACGTAGCCAGTACTTGCGGCGATTGCCACCGTCGACAAAACGGCCAGAAACTGAGCTACACATTGCGTCAATGCTTCATGATTCAAGAATTCCGCATCGGAGTTCATGGCCACAAAGACAATGCTCAGGAGTCCGCCCAAGACTGAGGGCCAGCCATGGAGATTTCCCACGCCGCAAGTATCGTAGATTCCAAACTTTTCTTCCAGCTTTGGTGTGGAATACTTGTACCCGTAGACTGACACGACACCGGCCGCCATACCCAGAAGGAAGGCACCGCCAGGCGTCATGGCCAAACGCGCCGACGAACCAACAGCAACACCTCCGGCCAAGGTCGAGTTGGCAATGTGGACGGGATCCAATTTTCCATGTCCCAACTTTTGACTCAAATAAAACGACGCGATGGTACTTCCGAGCAAGGCCATGACGGTATGAATGACGCAGACATTCTCATTGAGAGAAACTCCTGTTTCTGTCGCCCCGACAAAAGAGGGCCAGTACACCCACAACAATGTCGTTCCAATCAAGGCAAAGACGTCCGAAACTTGACTGGGTTCCGCATTGGAGCTGCTGGAGACCTTGGGTGGACCCAGAGCCTTGGATACTGCTAATCCAAAGTAGGCTCCAAACATGTGTATGGTCATCGAGCCACCCACATCTTCGGCACCCAAAAATCCCAACACAATGACGACCTTGTTAAAGGCGTAAAAAAAGGATTGACAAATGGCCATGACGACGAGTTGGACTGGACTCGCACGTCCAATCACAGCTCCATAGGAAATGAGCAAGGTCGCTGCACTAAACTCTCCATCAACAAAGGTGGGGACTTTGAGCGGCAATGGAAAGGAAGTATCTTCTTTTTCTCCAAAGAGGAAACGGCAGAATAATTCCACTGGAACATTCAAGAGAATGGCAATGACCGTGAGCATCATGGTCAAGCCGACCGCTCCCAGGCCATATTTCTTGAGAAAGGTCATGAGGTATCCAAAACCAAGCAAGAGCATCACCATGATATCTCGAAAGACTTGATACTCGGATGGCGAGTAATCTTCCGGGGAATAGGTCGTCCCAAACAGAAAAAAGACCAGAACAAAGACTTGGATGGAGCCGAGAAGCAAAGTCAGTGTTTTGGTGCTCGCCTTGGCAAAGTCCAAGACTTCTTCTGTCGAGGAGGAGGTGGTGGAGGGAACCAGAGGTGTGCTTTCTGATAATGCCATGCTGTGATAGCTGGTTGTCCTGCTAATTCTCTATTATTAGGGTAATGATAGGGCACTACGACTTTGGGTGAGGATATATGCCATCACAGTGATGCGAAGCTACCATAAGATTCCGGCTATGAACGGGAAGTTGGGAAAGATACTCTTCTAAATTCTTCATTTTTTGAAGAATAATACACGACCCATCAAAAGATATCTGGCGAGCATAGCAGCGGTCGACAGCCAGAAGCAGTGTGGTACTGAGATAGACGTGTTTGACCCATGAAATCGAGACTGGACTCAACGGTTACGCCCAGCAGTTTGGAGGTCGTGGCTATTGGTTTGGGCGATGACAGTTCTTGTGTTCACTATGCCTGATACATCCTAAACATCATGTGTGTCTTCTGGCTGGTATCACAAATCAGTACAGTACCGGTAAACCTGAAATCGTCACCAACCTACAATTAGCATAGCAAGGAAAATCTTCTCACAACAACGCAAAGAAATGTTCACTGAAACCTTTCTCCAAGTTAAAAATCAGGATTGCCTGGAGCAAGTGCTCTCGTTCTTGACCTGCAAGGAGCTTGCAAATGTTGGTAGGACTACGAAAACCCTGCAATATGCTATCTTTGAAGCGAACGATAAAGAGGGAAATATCAATTTGGTTTGGACAGGAGCAGAACAAGCGCTGACCAACAATCCTAGTTGCGACGAACAGGTGAAGAAGACACGGAGAATGGGCGCCAATGCCCGGGAACATTCTCGTATGTTTTCAGCAGCTCCCCAAAAAGTGAAAGCATGGTTCTGCAAGATAGAGACACCGATCGAAATTCGATTCGTAGCTGGCAAATATGCGTGCAAGACAGGATGGATCAATGATGCTGAGCCAGCTTATGATGATGATAAAACTCCCGTCATTGTCGATCTAAAACAAAAGGGACTCAGGGCTACAGTCGTCCATACCACTTCCTTTAAGAAGAAAAGCGATCAGAAAGTTCCTACCCGTTATGCCGAGGAAGTTATGCAGCAGCGCCCAGATATTGAAAAGAATCTAGTGGCGGTAACACGGCAGATGGCAATGTTTCGGATTGAAAGTCACTTCGACAGATTCCATGAGGTCATGACGAACTGCCTTCTCCTCAAGAAGAAGAAAGTGAGCGACCAAGAAGCTCCCATCACTTATGTTGAGGCTTTTATGCAGCAGTGCCCAGAAATCCGAAAGAAACTAGTGGCCGTGACACGCCAGATGCGGAAGTGTGACATTGAAAGGGACCTCGACGGATTTATTGAGGTCCTGTCCCATTACCTCCGAGAAGCTGTGGAATGGCACGATACCCAAAAATATTTTCGGAGGATCAAGTTTGGCGACAACACTATGGTGGAGTAGTTGTTTCGTCCTTGAGTATTTTACAAGTACTAGATGCCAATGATTGCTATGATTGTTAGGACTATAGTCGTAGGAATATATATCCATATAAGCTATCCAATTCTTACATTTCTCTGAAACCCAGAGCTTCCATTTTGCCCATAATACACATTCTTATATACAGTATGTTGTACTGTAGGTCATAGAGCGAAAAGCAAGATGGATGAACGGGGTGTTGAGGAATGGTACATATATTAATAGTACTTCGGTAGACGTATTTGATCCAAAACTCGACTCGACTCAACGGCAATACCTGTAGTCTGTAGTGCATTGTTCCTTTTCATCCGCCCAGAATTATTTAGAGAGGTGTACGGTACTGTAGGTCCTACGTCCTGCTAGTGTCTTCTCCACCAAATAGAGTCATTCACACACAATAAGCGCAACAACGACAGTGGAGGCAAAACTTCAGCGCAATTGGCTGAACAGGGGAAAAGGGGACTATTAGGCTGGTGATCATGTGAGAGTGGAATTCATTCATTCAACATGATGGCACTGATTATTGATAAGCAGCTAATATCAGATCGTCCTATTTTACTCTCTGCCTCCTTCATGGGCCTGTCTCCCCTCGAGACCACAGTACCAGGGACGGCCGGGAAAATCAATATTTACTTTCAAGAATTGTATGCTAAATATCTATTTCCCGGCCGTTCCAGGTACCTACCATAGTCTCCTAGCTAGCGGTGGACGAGCGAATGAACAATCTTAAGGAAAATGTTTGCATGTCGGTAGTTGTCCGGATACTTTGGATTGTTTTCAACCTGACTCCATTATGCCCATAATACAAATCCTTCTACTGGGGCATACCATTGTGCTACTGATTGATGCAAGCATTGTACAGTATGAGGTCAAGGAGGTGCTGGGTTTCCACAATGGAACTTCCTTAGACCTATTTGATCCACTATCGAAGATAGCCAACTGGCGCCTGCCGCCTGGTTTCTTCCGTGAGGGATTCTTTCGTGGTGTGACTCTGGTGGGTTGTGGTGTGAAGCTGGTCTTTTGGATTGCGCGCGAAGCGTGCGGTTCC